>JAIPRN010001274.1:20907-49958 GCA_025469175.1 Geopemphigus sp. TES_GeoC_2020 | reverse complement strand
AACCCGTGCCAGCCCCGTCGTGCCACCCCCCCCAAAAAAAAAAAAAAAAAAAAACAATACAACAAGTCACCATTACGGTAACGCGGTATTTTCCCGCTCGGAACGGTTTCGTCGTCGCCACCGCCGACCCGACGTTCCTACAACGCTGTTAAACGGCTAAAAAAGCGACGGGATATCAACCCGAACGTTACGAGCGAACGACGAATTCCGCCGGCGTAGATATCGGCCGCGGCCAAACAGCGGCGCGACTAACCTAACCGCCGCCAATGGCGTTCCGGAATGACGGCGCGAACGTTTCCGGAATGTGTACGAGCGCCGTATGATTCCAATACGTACGTACAGAGCGCTCCGAAACGCACGGGTTCCGGTGATCTCGCGGCCGCACGTTCACCTCCTCGTCGCTACCAATTACTCGCGCGCGTAATTTTAAATTTCTTCCGGCGACTACGTCATCGGCGCGTAATAAACACGATCATAATAAACGGCCGAGGGAATCAATAATAAATTTATTTTCGGGAAAAAAACAAAACGAACAACGATGAACGCGACCAGAGCCCGGGCCGTGGCGCGTAATTTACCGAATTATACGACGTAAACAACAACAACAACAAAACTTCATAATAGATTAAAATGAATGACGCGCCCGTGTTTGAAATCTAAAAC
The DNA here is from genome assembly GCA_025469175.1 of Geopemphigus sp. TES_GeoC_2020. Taxonomy (NCBI): domain Eukaryota; kingdom Metazoa; phylum Arthropoda; class Insecta; order Hemiptera; family Aphididae; genus Geopemphigus; species Geopemphigus sp. TES_GeoC_2020. Next base: position 49,295 of record JAIPRN010001274.1, on the reverse strand, counting down.
GCGCGCGCGATCTTAAACCGCGACTTCGGGTCATTTTTTCGAACGTAAACTTTGTTATTATACTTAAGGTAAGGAAGGAGAGACGTTGTTGAGATTATTCGCGGCGGTGTCGCGCTAAACTATCGCAAGAACGGTTTCGAATTGCGCCGAAACGTAATAAACTCCGTGATATTGTTTTTGCGATATTTGGAATATAACGGTCGTTCAAAAAGGACGAATTTGTTTTATTTTTTTTTTTTTAATTCTCGTCGCTTACTCAAATTAAATCGTCTTTGGTAAACCAATTTTCTAAACGTACCGTGAACGTTACCACGCTGACCGGCCGCAACTGTTTCTTCGTCTAATCACACGGCGTAACCGAGACGACGAAACTCGAAAAATAATTAATGAAATTACGAAAACGAATTCGCCGCGTTCGTCAATTTTCTCACCTCGCGTCATACGCTACGCACGCATTTAACGACGCGGTACGCCTAAATAACATTCGTTTGACAAATAATGAATACCATCTGTCCAGCAATCAAAAAAATGTTCACGAAAGCGACAATGTTCATGAGAAAGAATAAAAACGACGACGACTCGTCCGAGGTGTCCTTCTTAAGTAATTACAGAAATCATCCCTCAGTGTATTGCAAGATGAAAGAGTCTAGTGACGAGAGAGTCGGATCGAACGAATCGCTGTTGGACAACAAGAGTAACCGAAGTTCCTCCTTGAATAATTACAATAATCGTCACTCAATATATTGCAAGACGAAAGAGCCAAGTGACGTGAGAGTCGGATCGAATGAATCGCTGTTGGACAACAAGAGTAACAGTAGAAGTTCCGACGTGGCGGCAAAACAGCCGCCGACCATTCAGGGCGACACTTTGGAACCGCAAAAAGTAGACAAGTGTGAGAAGGCGACGCAAACGTCCTATACCACAATAAAACGTATAATGGACAAATATCAACAGACGGAACAGGCATCGGCATCTGTAAGTATACGTTTAACATCAACACGCAGAGCGGGGGTGAAACGAAACTTTTAGTGACGAGTGCCAACATTTTTCGATCGAGATTCTCAAAAAAAATATACCGTGATCTGTGCCCCGCGAAAAAAGAACGAGTGAAATGCATTTACGGGCTTAAACGTACGGGTCGGGTACGCGTCTTGTTTCAAATTTATAAATTATACGTTCGTCTTTCCGACAAAATTCTAGTATCGGCGGAAGTGTAGTTTGTAAATATTAGCGAAATCCCAGCATGGCCACCAACGTAGGTGTCCGTCGAATTTACAAAGAATAAACTTTGGCGAGCGGAATACATTCGTGTTTCCGAATGAAATCGATTAATCCGAAATTTGAACGCGTCTCGTTCCGAATAACGTAAACTCAAAAAGTCGTGAAGAGCGTCCCGGGAAGGAGGAAGTGTATAGGGTATTCGAAAATACGCGCGACTTTTAAATGGCCAAATTCGATTGCCGTCGTTTATATTCGGCGGCGGGTGGCGTTCCCGAACCGGCCAATAACCGACGAACCTTACCGTTGTTCCAAGGTATGCGAATATCCGCCGATCAATTGTCCTGCGACCGTGGTGATCAGCAACCGCGAATCGTATTGGGGCACGTTGCGCTTGTCCGAAATCGAGTTCGCCGTGAACACACTGATCGACTTGCTGTTGGGAATATACGTGAACTTCCAAAACCACGGGAGAAACCGGTGTTCTCTCGCGGAATACGTCCGAATAGTGGATAAGACGATCTGCCTCGTCCGGATGCTGTTCTGTTTGGTGGATAACGTGAACCGATCCAGCGCTGATGAACCCATTGACCAGCTAATCGAAGACTACGACAAGTGCCGGAAAATGTACTACAAAATCAAAAATTCCATGGCCGCGTGCGGCTGTTGAGAACAACGTTCGAGAACGCCGGTTATCGTCGATTAGAAGTTAGGTAAAACAACGCGGCGGGAAGCGTTGCGAAATCGTTCTTGGAGTAGTAGTTGTTACCTCTCGGAGGCTCTCGCAAGTAGGTTAGGTTTAGTTAGATTATCAAAAACGTCGGGAGACAACTCGTTAAGGGGTTAAACCGTTGAACACGAAATTTGATTGCGTTAGCAATACTCATTATATGTATAATAAGGGGCGCGTTTGTCATTTTCGTAAATACCTCGTGAACGGAATTAATTATACGTTAGGTAATTTAAAAAGACGTTCGGAATTTCCTTTTAATTTCATTCTTCGCGTTCGTTAATTATTTAAAAGATACGTCAATTTTAGTCTACGCAAATTCTATTTTCTCGAAATGATCGTCGTTCGTTTACTTTGATATTGGACCATAAAATTATCGTCATTACACATTACGAGAATCTCGGCCCAAACATCAATATATTTCTGAAATTCTGCAAAAGATTACTCGTTCGAATTTTTTTAACTAATTTTACTCGTGTGCGTACAAATTATCGCTGACGTTATTTAAATTTTTTTCCGAAATTTTCGTTTTATAATCGGGAGGGTATATCGTTCATAGACACGGCCTAAAAGCATATCAAATTTATCGTCATTCTTTGTCGAATTCCCGCAAAGACTTACATAAGTTTAACTAATCTTTCGGCCGTATCATTTACAACATTTAGCGAACGTACAATTTCATTTCCGTGTAAATAGTTCCTATGAAATCTAGACAAATTTGAGTATTACATTAACGCAAAAATTAGGTTAATATTCTTTTTGACGTTATTCCGACCATATACTTATAATCTTTTTTCGAATATCATTCAGCGAAAGAGTAAGACGTTTAGTTGGGTCATCGGTTGGATGATTGTTAAAATCTCATATCATTTATCGTATGATTTCATTTTTGGGAGCACATCGTCAAAGAATTCTAAAGGGCCCTTATTTTTTATTTAGGTACCATAACGTCTTAATAATTTTATTTATAACGGATTTTGGAACGTTCGAGTTTTCTTTTTCGTTTAATTTTAAATCTTTAACAACGTCCAATCGAACCCAATAAACGACGATAGCTTGTGTTCTTGTTCCGTTATCACTTTTCCGGTATCGGAATACCAATAAGCAAATCTATTTAGTTAAGACCAACGGTAATCCGTCGACCACTGACATTTAATGTCGGTAAAATATTTCCATCCCAACGTACGGTTAAAACGTTAGAAAGTGAACGTTGACGCGTCGTGATTTTTGTAACGTTAGACGGCTGGTAGAGAAGTATAGGGAGAAGAAGAAAACTCATTATATATGGTGTTTATAGATTTAGGGAAAGCGTACGACAGTGGCGGATTCTTCAAATTTTCCAATTCGCGCGATCTGCCATTCGGTTGAACCACCAATAAGCTTTTATTACGTCCTAAAAAAAAAGCTACCCGACTTAATCCGTTTTGTATCGAGTAGCTTATATTGACCTCATCTAATCCACCCGATGGTTTGCGGCGGACTTGTTGCGTTATCTACCAAAAATACTCGAAAAAAACGAAATAAAAACCGCGACGCCGAGTTTTATCGCCGACACTTCGGATTATCCCGGTCTTTTTTTTCTCTACAAAACAAACATTAGCAAAACGTATATCGTATACACCGTATTGTTATAAAAATTCGAACTGTCGCGTTCGTTATTCGTATTTTGCGTAACGTCTACTACGCACCGTTAAAACGAAATAAATCGGTATTAACACGTAATAAAACGTTGACGGAAAAATATTAAAATACCGAACACATGTAGTCGTATATATAAATATATATGTAATAAATATATATAATAAATAAATATATATAATAAATAAATATATATAATAAATAAATTATAAATCACACGTGTTTTTAAAATTTAAAGAACAACTCGATATTGGCAACGACGTTTCTCTGTTTTGTTGTATCGTTTGTTTGCCATCATTTTCGAGCAGACGACGATAATAATTACGAGCACTTCGTATCGTTTTCCAAAAGATATGCCGACGCCCGAAGAATAACGAATATAACTTTCGCGAAAGTTTTTTTTCGATTTATTTTTTTCAGTCCGGCGTCGCTAAGTTGTAGCATATATTTTCGGAACAAAAAATTCCGAAAACAAAACGTTACCCACGTTTTTTGTGGTACTTTGTGTATAGGCCGGTCGATCATCGGATATATTCTCTCTCGTCCGTTGTCCTCTAAGACGCGCGACCTATTTATAGTCACCGGAATCGTATTCGTCGCGCCTCTAAACGATACTCGGAATACTGATAAAAACCCGCGGGCACATATAACGAAGAGGATCTACAAAATGACCAAAAAAAAACGTGCGCGCGTGTAAAAATGTGGATGAGAACAAATAAAAAGAATGACCACGTCTCGTCCGAAGCACCTTACTGGTGTAATTACAACGGTTAAAACGCACTCCACGAACGTCAGCAATTTCCTTTTCGCTTTTCCTCTTTACTAAAGATCGCTATGAAATGTATTTCGCCATACATTTTCGAAGGAGGACCGGCAACTACGAATTTAGAGAACTTCGGATTCCTCGCCCCTGGACGTCAGTCCTTACCGGACACACGTATTACTTACGGTATTCGGCGCTCCAGTCGTAACATTTTATTCCGAGATCTGATTTTTACGGAAACTGACGAGATACTTTATTTCGTAACGTCGTTACATTTTGCATTTTTAATACTTACGTCGAACAGTTGTACGAAAATTCGAAATATCGTCGCCCGAATGAATGGTTAAAAGGAACAAGAAGCGGTGGGGAAAAATATGAACGAAATAATCGTACGACGGACATGCGACGTTTAAATATTCGCGCGACGGGGAGGAAATTTCGTTCGAGAATATTTTTCACCGCGACGACATTGGGACGGAACCCGGTCGGATTATCGCCGAATTGTTTTCTGGATAATCATAATTCGTAACGAGCGTATCGTGTACCGCCATCTAGCACCGGCCGGATATCGACAAATACCGAAACGTTGTTGGCGACACTGTATCGGGTCGTAACCATCGCGCATCGTCGAACTTTACGCGATAATAATCATCGATCGGACTCGTAAACAATAAACTTCGCCGCCGGTCTGGTTTCGTGTTGGAGAAGCCGTTCGGCGTTACCGTTCCGTTTTCGCTTCTGCTACAAAAACCCTCTCGGTTCAAGGACGACGACTGCGCCGGCCAAGACGAGATGACTCTCCGAACGTACGGCGACAAGCCGATCAGTTTCCAAGTGGAAGAGAATGGCGAGTACTATTGTATCGGATCCGAGGTAAAATAATCGAACGGCAGTGGTCCCACTCATGTATCGGTCCAATCGTTCGTGCCAACAACAATGTTGTACGCCGACGAAATTTTAACGTAAATTCGGTCACTGTAGCGTCGTCGTCATCGTTGTTCCAGACCCTTTGCGTTACTAAATTGAGGCGAACGCTCGCGCGATTTGCTACCGACTTTCGTTAATTAATAATCGTTTTTATCCCCAATTGCCGCATCTACGACGAAATTTGTTTCCATCACTCATTTTGTAAAGTCTTACGTAACACCTCGTGTCTAATCGCGTTTCAAAATTTAGAATCTGCCCGATAAGTTATATGATTACTTATGTGTACATTTTGTATACAATGTATGTGTATACATGCAGAAATTGGAATTATATTGTAATATACTTAAAAATGTATCGATTGGACAAAATAATTAAACTTATTACATGAAAAAAAAATCGAACGTTGATGTCTAGACAAATTTTTATTCGCGCCTTTTGCCATAAATAATTGAAGCACTTTTCGTTCAAAATCAATAGGTTTTTAAAAGCACTAGAAATGTACAAAACGTGCGTAGTTTAATAATTTATATCGTAATTAAACACGCTTATATTTTATTTTTGTATTATACTGTTAGGTTGTAAAAATAATTATTCTAATATCTATTAAATGATAAAACAATAACATGTATACATAGTAAAATTGTTATGCGAACAACGATTTGTTTAAAACATAGATCTTAAACATTGGTTATACACTAAACAAATAATCATAAACGTTTGTACAATCAGGCACATCACATTTTGGACTATTCAGATTTTCTTGTAAAATCACTACAACTTAAAATTGTATGTACTACAACACATCTTGAAGTACAAAATTAAAAAATTTGTTATTGTACAATATTTATTATAATAGTAAAAAGTCTTAGTTTTCAATAAAATATCATTCCAAAAGTAAATTTATTTATTAAATTCATTAACGTCTATCAATTTACTTGCAATTCATAAATTGAAAAAATAATTTGTTATTAGCCAACATTTTTTTAATGTTCTTAATTTTTTTAAAACACGAATAATCAATATCAAATTTAAGAGTACATGTAGTACAAAAAGAAAACAATTTTAGATTCTGGAAATGATAATTTCTTTTGTTATATTAATAATTTTTCTTTTTTTTTATTTATATATATAATATTTATATTTATTTATTTATTTTAATAATAACTTGTTATTTTCAGGTGGGTAATTACTTGCGACTTTTTCGTGGATCTTTGTACAAACGGTATCCAGGAATGTTCCGTAGAACCATCACAAATGATGAACGAAAACGTTTAATAGATTTAGGTAAGACTGTGTCTGTAAACTAAATTTATTTTAGTTACCAATATTAAATAATACTTTTACTAAACTTGGAAATTGCTTGCAGCTAATTTATTTGAGTTAAAATTTCTATGAACCAATTAAAATGTATTGTATTCATGTACAAGGTATTTTTGTTTACTATTTTTTTCACATCCCAAAAGATGAAATTGTATATAGTTCTTCTCGTGTCTGGACTATTCAGTTGCTTATATTCCTTTTCTACTCTATTGCTTGGCTAAACTTATGCCTTGTCAGACGCATTTATTATGTCTATTTTCTATAGTAAATAACCAATAGAAAAATATTGTATTGTTATAAAATATGCATAATTTTTTCAACTTATATAAATAAAATCATTCAAAAATATACATTCTTGTTATTAATCACATTCTTCCAAAACAAAATTATTAATCAAGTAACATTAAATATGTTTAAAAAAACAACTAAACAATTTAATCTTATTGTTTATTAATTTGTAAATAATGGCTAATTTATAATTTACATAAGTTTTATTTAATTAGACTCAATATACATTATTTAAAAAAATTATATAATCTATTAACAACTAAAAGTATTTCTTTAATTATTTTCTTGCTCTACTATTCCTTAAATGTATTTAAATTAATTTTACCATTAATATCATAATATAACAATAAATTATAACAAAACAAAACAAGACATTATTATTATTATAAATTACTAGTTTATTTTTTAAGTAGGTTTAAGCGCTCATTGTCTGGCATCTAGTGTTTCCTTATTAAGAGCATCTGAAGTTGAAGATATTATTGACGGCAATGATGAACGTTATAAAGCAGTTTCTGTAACTTCTACTGAACCATTAATTACCAGGTAATAACATAATTGGAATTAAATTTTTATATAATTTTCATAATCTTATTAACTAAAACATTTTTATATCATATTAAAATAAAATGTTTTTATATTACGATGTATTTCATAATTTAACTAAATATGTAACCGAATTATTTAAAAATATTTGTAAGTGGTTAATATTTTGTGATATTATTAATTGTACAAAATTAGGTGCATAATATTTTGTAGATTAAATATGAAGTGTTCTATATTACATAAAATACTAAACATTATATAATTTTAGAGAATCTAAAGGAAAAAAATCAGTACCATGGGTTCCATCATTACCAAATAGTTCACATTTAGACGCTGTTCCTCAGGCTACACCAATTAACCGTAATAGGATTATTCAAAAGAAAGTCAGGACTTTTCCATTATGGTAAATACATAATTTTTCTCAAGTTTGGTTTTAGAAATCATATTATATTGTTTTATTTTAGCTATGATGATACTGACCCAGCAAGTATTCATGAGAATGCTAACTTTTCAGAATTGTTAGTTCCAATCAGACTTGATATGGAAATTGAAGGTCAAAAGTTAAGAGATACATTCACTTGGAACAAAAATGGTATAAAATTCAATTTAATAGTTATCAAATCATATCAAAGTGTACCAATATTTATGATTTTTTTTAGAAAGTTTAATAACTCCAGAGCAATTTGCTGAAGTACTATGTGACGATTTAGATTTAAATCCATTACCATTTGTACCAGCCATTGCACAATCTATACGTCAGCAAATTGAAGCATTTCATAATGACAATATTTTAGATGAACAACATGATCAAAGAGTTATTATTAAGGTGAATAAAATCGTGTATTTATCATATTTGATTCTAGCCTAATGTTAATATTGTTTTTTATGTTTAGTTAAATATTCATGTAGGTAATACGTCATTGGTAGATCAGGTTGAATGGGATATGGGTGAAAAAGATAATTCACCAGAACAGTTTGCGATGAAATTGTGTGCTGAACTTGGTCTAGGTGGTGAATTTGTTACGGCCATTGCGTACTCCATCAGAGGGCAATTGAGCTGGCATCAACGTACATACGCATTCAGGTGAACAAATTTAATATTCCAAAAATGTTTGAGAATTTCATCCAAATTGTACCATGTACGGTAATGGTTATATGTTTAGTGAAGCACCATTATCAGTGGTTGAGACTCCATTCAGACCTCCATCAGATGCTGACCAATGGAGTCCATTCCTAGAGACATTGACTGACGCAGAAATGGAAAAGAAGATCAGAGATCAAGATAGAAACACTAGGCAAGCATCTAATAACTTCTTTATTATGACTATTATAAATCTTTTTTCGATCCAAATAAGCCTTATTATTATTGTTACTTGACACCAATACCAAACCTTGTATGTATTCCAGGCGTATGCGACGATTGGCTAACACCACACCAGGATGGTAATAAGAATCATTATTAAGTATTTTAAATAGTAAGTAATAAGAACAGCCCCCCACCATGACTAATATAAGTGGCGTATGATAATCGTGTCGAAAATTGCTTAATGTTTTGTTTTTCGTCTAATGTCATGTATTTGAGTGCGTGTAACATTTAATTCCGAGTAATATTTTTATAGAATTGTTTGTTTAAAACGCTAATTATTTTATTGTTGTACACCATTATCTAACAACAATTCACATTACTCAATTTAGCTTAATAAGAGGGTTTAATTTTCATTGTTAACGCTTATTGTTTTTCCAATATCCTTTAGAAGTTGGTGAAATTACAAATAATGTTTACCTTATTTTGTTTTTAATAATTATAAAATACCTAGATCATCCGTATCAATTTAAATTTTTCTATAAATTATAGTCGTTTGTAAGTAATACATATTTTTTATCACACCCAATATGTCTGACACTTGACTTTTTATCATATAAGTTCCAGAAAAGTTAAAACTGAAACTACTATTTTGTAAATTAATTTTTTTCTTTTTGAAAAATTCCTCATACTAGTATTCAGTAAAGCTCAACGAAGATTTACAGACAACAGATTTTTGCATACGCCACTATTTTTTTTCTTCATTATTACTAATATTGAGGGTATTAACAAACAAGAACAGTTAATACAAATTTAACGTTTTCCATGCATATATTAATATATTATGTATTTTACATTTAATAATATATTTCATTATTTAAAAACATACTTTCATTTTTGTTTAGAAAAGTCATATAAAAATGTACATTAAAATAAGTAATTAATTTTTAAAACATAATAATGCATCACTATACAGTATATTTTAAAATATCACACTTATTAACAAAAAAGTAATTAATTAATTTAAGTTGTTTTCTTCTTACAAAACTATTTAAAATTTTAAAAATAATCACTTGAAATCTTATATTTATATTAATCTCTTTTTTTTTTTTCAAATTTTATTTGTTTGGCAGTAAGTTAACTCGCCTTCCGTGAGTCCAAAATAAAGAGATGTACTTCAAGACAAGGCAAAGTCCAATCATAATTCCATATCATCTTCAAAGGCAATACAACTACAAATTTTATTTTAAAAATTATACATTTTATATTATATAAGGAAAAAATGACAAAATAATAAATAATTACAATTCGTTTTAAAATTAAGCCAATACCTAACTAAAAGAAATTGCTGAAGTTAACAATGGCATTTTAAAACGATTGTAATTTTTACCTAGTATTGTAAAGATTTCCAATTTAATCAAAAAGTTAACAAGTCTCCTTCAATTCCTTAATCATTTGTATTTATTTTATATCATTACTAGGTTATATACATAATCTTTTATCCCCGGATCAAATTTGGGGAATGTCATGATACAATGAAAATAGTAAATGGCAAACAGTAAGAAGTGAAATTATGTATAAATATTTAAAATGAGATTTAAGTAATTGTCTTTACTATAGCTATCAAAAAGCCTTTAATTGTCAACATATTATCTAGGCATTTTAAATATAAAACATTTGATTGCCTTATGAAAATGGCTGAAAGAAGAATGATATAATTTATATAATTTGAACAAAGCAATTTTTTTTTTGAAAATAATTTGTTTAGTGTTAAAATTCATAAATATATATTATATTTATACACCTGTCATTGTCAAAAACCAAAATTGTAAAAAATATCAATACTGAATACTACTAACTTCAACTACCTTAGTCGATACTTTATTTTAAATTTGAAACGATCAATCAAACATCATAATTTAGATATAGTTTCCTAAAGACACCACTTACTGTTACACTATAGTTTTCCCGATTGTATTTTTAGACTGATAATTTGAACCATTGATCGATTCTTGTAAATTACTAAATTCAATTTACGTATGTATGAAAATTAAGTACTTTTATTGCTCGAAAAATATATCCATAAATTTAAAACGAATAAATTTTTTGATTTCAATCTGAGAAATGGCATATAACTAATTCTTAAAATTAGGTTTTGGAAAGAAACTAGTTATAATTATTAAATATTTGTTAAAATATTAAACTTACTTATCGTCTTCAACGAGCATTTCATCTTGATTATTTATATTAATGTCTTCCTCGTCAGTGATTTCGGTAATTATAACAGTAGATTCAGATTTTTCAAAATTGGAATATGGTTGAACAAATTGCATTATAGGCTGTGGTTTCCAAAGTACAACAGCATTGTTTGGCCTTTCTCTAAATTAATTAAGTGTTAACGAAGTATTTTATTTCGATAATAAGAAAATATTTTATTGATTTACGTACATATTAAGTAATGGCTGAGGTATGATCGAGTCAATTTTGTTTAATTTGCGCAATTCTTCACACATAACTAATGTAGTTTGAGCTTCTGTTTTAGTCATTTCGTTTGAATTTATAATACTTGTAGAACTTACATTTGCTGAAGTCTATAAAACAGGAAAACAATAATACACATTTTGTATAATAGAATTTAACTAAACTTTACTCACATCCATGTTGCTGACATTATTATTAAAACAACAGTTATGTGGTTTGAATTCTTTGCTAATGTGCATTTCACGTAAGCTGGCGGACACTTTTTCTTCAGTAATGCGCATTTTAGGTGGTTGTGGCAGTCTAAAATGATACGTATCGTGCATAAATTTAAAAATATTTCATAAAAATACATTTCAAAACGTTATTTAAACAAAATTAGCAATAAAGACATACCGAATTATTAATTTAAACGCGTATTACAATAAAAGTAACAACTTTTAAAATAACTTATTTTATTATAAGTTATATCCAAAATAAGAGTAAGAGTAAATTTTTAAGTAATTGGCTAGTATAAACAGAATATACTGGGCTTAAGTAGTGAAAATTCTCAGTATTTAGTATTCGATATTAAACGTTATTATTCAGAAACATTTATTTTTTAATACGTTAAAAAAAACAACAAATAACGTCGCTACGGTCCTCTTGTGTGAAGAACAACACTCACTCAGCGTCCAGATCGATTTTTCGTTTAGGAACCAATCCAAAATTACTGGCATGGTAAGCAGACGTGTCCAAGGGTTGCGGGTTGCTCGATCCGGTGAATCTAAAATGCGCAACGACAATCAACAATCAAAGAAAACATGGTGGGAGAGGGGGCAACGCTCACTTCATAATGTCCGTGCTATTGGTGTTCGCCCAACTGTACATGGGCGGCGTGGCCGACGAGAACGTGTACGGGAACTGATGGTAGTCGGGCGTGAATGGCGAATAAGCAGACGGACCTGCGTTGAACTGCATGTTAAATGGATTTGGCGGAGGAGGTATAGGTATGGTCGCAGCGGCGGCAGCCGTCGTCTGATTGTTGACCAGACCATCATACCCTTGCTTGAACATGGCCGCGTCCGTCGTCGGCACTCTGGCGGGATACGGCGCGAAACGGTGGCTGCGGTACAACCGTCGCGACTTCTTGTCGCCGGCTAGAGACGAACTCGGCGGTTCGCGAATCGAACGGGACACGATTGCCTTTCCCGGCACACGCCGTCGTCCAACGAGACCGCCGCAGCTGTTGCGATCGGTTTTCTTCGGCCGGTCCGTCGGCGGTACGACCGATACGACCACTACGTTACATTCAACCCGGAGCGTAGTCGCGCGACGTTCCTACGATCGTTCCAAACGTTCGAGCTTTCCCGTCGCGACAACCGTAAGCGTAAACGACAACAGACGGGGCGCGGACGGACAAAAATAACAACCGTTTCCCGAAATCGCGTCGAACGTTACTATTATTGTTGTCGATTTGGGATAGCGGTCGCCGCGTTATCACGACGGTCGTGGTCTACCAAATACGCTTATACCGAACTGTTGACGACGCGCAGGTAAGCGCGGTCGCTGTGGACCGACCGGCTGCCCGCGAATGTTCTAGACGTTTCTATGCGGTTCCGACCACATTACCACATTACGGACGGTCCCCTCCTCCCAACAATGTTTATAACGAACGCCGGGCGTTTCTTTACTCGAATTTGGTACGTCGTCGTCGTCGTCCGCCGCTGCGTTTCTCGTTAACGTAACTACTACGAATTCGACGAAAACGTTTTTCGTCGGCCACGCATATTTCGTTAACGAACATATCCGATTACCATTCACTCGGTCGTAAACGGTTATTACCATATTGGTATATGCAGTACGCGTTGTAAACGGACTTTCCAGTCCAGAACGACGATCGGTCCTGGCGGCGAGTGACGGACACGTCTCGCGAACGTTTATCGCGAGAAAATACGTTTTTTTTTTTTTTTAGAATAAGCGTAGATCGGATACGCCTAAACAGCGCCGGTGTACACCGTGTAAGATATAGCGATGTGCGAAAAAAATCGATTTATTTTTTTTCGATCGATATTGACGGTCCGATGTTTTGATGAATCGATTCATTTTGGTCAGAATCGAATCGTCGATTTCCCCCCCCCCGACTCAAAAAACTTTTGGGTGGGAAAAATATTTACCGTGTTTTGCCCGTACTCTAAGTTTAATGTCCCAAACGGCTTTAGAGTATCTCAAAGACGTTCAATTTTTCGTTAATAAAATTAAAATCGTAGTCGCTTTTTTTAAAAACATTCGGTTTCCGCAAGTGACGAACTTCGACAACTTTGTACCTTAAAACTCAAACAATCGGTACCAACGCGTCGGAACTCAATTTTTTACAACGATTGATCGGTTCATCACGTGTTCTACTCACGTAGCTGCGGTTTTAATTAATATTCGTGGGGCCCCTCATATGTTGACATCTTATGAAATTGAAACCGCTAAGGAAATGTTATTAGTATTAAGGCCGATCGAAGAAGCAACAAAAGAGTTGTGTGGTCAAAACTGTATTACAGGTAGTACGATTATACCTCTAATTAATTGCCTTATCAAAAAAAAACCGAGCGTGTTGTTGCGTCTAATCCAATAGTTTTACAATTAAAGTCCGCCGTGTTAGAAAATTTAAATAAATGGTTTGGTAAGGTAGAAGACATACGTATGCTCACTGTCGCTACTATTCTCGATCCTAGGTTTAAATTTATCCAAATAATGCTCTCTCGATTTCCAAAGCTATTCGTATAATAAAAACTAAAATAAAAAAACAACCGTGATGATTCTAACTCCTCAAACAGAGGCTCTAGTGATGATGATGATAGTGAACAAGCTGATAGTTTGTGGTCAGTTCATAACGAACTGGTTACAGAAAAAAAGCAGAACACAAAAATTCTGAACAAAACGACGAGCGAATGCCCACAGATTTGATACACTAAGTCTACCCACAATTTCACTAAGTAATAATGTCTTGAAGTACTGGGATGTTGTTGGTAATATGTATCCTTACTTAAAAAATATAGTCCAACCTTACTTATGTTGCTACCTTTGTTCCTTCAGAAAGACTATTTTCTAAAACAGGAAATATTATAACTGAAAAAAGAAATAGGTTAAAGGGGGAAAAGTCGCAACGGCTTTTATTTCTAGGCTCTCTAAATTTTGAAGACTGGCCCATTGAATAGTTGATAATAATATTTATTATTATTTGTAACGTAGTAACGTATAAAAATGTTTTAATCGAATTTTAATTTAAACGATTTAACCGTAATATATTATTTTTAAAAAATTGTAAAAAAGTATTGTATTATAATTTAAACGAATTGTATGTAATAAATTACAGTATATAAATATTCATCATGTGTTGTTTGTCTACATTAAACACCTAAGTCCACTCGCGCTTAAATTTCAACGTGATATATTATTGTTATTATTTTAACATCAAAATTGATATGGTAGTATTGATCAGAAATTAAATGTACGTTATGTCATCAAATATTAGGTTATTATTTTTAAAACTTCTAGTTCGACATACCTAATATTAAATTAACTTTTTTAAATTTATTTCAAGAATAGTTAAATTAATAATTCAGCACCGTCTAGAATAAAAAATGGTATTTAGAGTATTTCGTGAGTTTTTTTTTAGATAGGTATAACTTTTAAAAAATCGATTTTTCGGCACTGATTTTTTTTCGAATCGATTTTTTCGTGTCGATTTAAATCGATTCACTTTAAAGAATCGCCCATCACTAGTGTGATATACGGACGTCGTATTTTCTCCCCTGGTCCGCGTTATTCGTTTCAACTTTCGAATCGACCGACGCGCGCGCTGTTCCCTCGATTCCTAACACGTTCGCGTGTCGATCGAAGAAGTGTGTTTTTACGCGTACCGTCGCCCGGGTGCACGCAATTGGCGGCGGTGGTTTCGAAACGCGGAACGTCAATTGGAACAAGAAAAATACCTCCGCCGCGTTTACGCGGTTTGAAACCGTCGAAGAAAACACAAACGGCCGGTGTGATTTATCCGGCAAATTTTGAGTGTATCGATTAACCTTTCGGCGAAAACGATATAAACTCGAGACAAGTAACGTACAATTACTACGTGATATGCTAGCTAGGGTGTTCGTAATTAAATAGAAACGATTATTGCAACGTTGACCGTCGTTTTAAACGTCACCGAACGAAATTTCTCGTATTCCGGACGAGTGTGTCCGGTTGAGGCGGTATACAATTCCAAAAAAGGCCTATTGTAGTGTATTTATTTTCTTTTGATATTACTATAGAAATACGTGTTGGGGAAATATAAATTCAAGTCGCCGTGGTCTGTGTAACTTCGGATGTGGTCGATTATATTGAAAACGCGAACAATTTGTTAACGCGTTATGTACGAAAGTGAAACAAATCGCTCGTTGTCTATCGATATCGTACGCGAAATTTTGTTCCGAAAAATCGAGTGCAACTTAGTACCGAATAGTATAGAATAGTACCGAAACGCGTCATACACGAATGTGTGTGACAAGTTTCGATACGAGATTGTGATAAATTAAACTAAAATTTAGAGCCACGTACTTCCGTATGAAATTTTGTACCTATCTTGGAAAAAACTGCAACGAAGGAAATTATTGAAAACACACTAAGCCAATGCTTTCGTAGGACGAACACGAGTTTTCGAGAACTACGCGCGTTACAAAACCGACATAAAACGTTATATATATGGGAATTAGTTTACGAAATAATTATTTTGATTATTTTAATTTCGCTCATATGAAGGTAAATTGTTTATAATTTTGAAAACGAGTGCTCGATTAATAATATTGGAATTATTATTCATCTCGTACATCTCTAGTTTGTATTTATATTAAAAGAACAACCGTTTTTAATGTTATTAAAAATATATTTTTAATATGTTTAAATTGTTTAAATTTCGGCGACATTTTTAGTGCTTAGTCTGAAACAATCATTTTTCTTTTACGTAAATATAGAATAGATAGTACTACGAGGAGTGGAAAACCCTGGTATTCATTTGGCTTTGTATATCCTGTTTGTAAACAAAGTATCATCGATAAAACAAAGAGTTGCTAGGATACTCCTTTTCGAAAAAGAAAATCGAGACCTACCCATACTGCGTGCTTTGAAATTACAATGACTAGTAGTGTGGTTCGTTCGAACTTCTTATTGGCTTTCATTGAGGAAAGCGTTAATAAATTTACCGAGAGCTTATTTACATTATCTACACGAAATAATTGTAAAATGCAAGATCCAAAAATCAAGCCGAAGAGAATGATCGACATCAAAGGCGACTGTGTCAAAGCCGTCAATATGTATATGCAAGTTAAAGCGGAATCAAACGATTTTATCAAGTTGGTTCGCAAAACTTTTTTACCGTATCTAAAAACGCGATTGGCGCTAACGGAAACAAAATAACAACATTAAAGAGCATTATATCGGATTACATTTTAATAACGTACTATACGTGTTAAATGATTCTAGGAAATTTCCCGAATGGGATACGTTACCAAAGGCGTTGGATAATGAACTGATAATAGCGATTCGAGAACGAGATGGTGCGAGAAATCATTTAGAAATGAAACGCAAGGAAAAAAAGTCGTTTGATAGGGAAATGAAAGAAAAATGGAAGGATCTAGATAAAAAATTGAAACAATTACACGAAGACGAACTGAGACACAAACAGTTTTCTTTGGTATACCTAATAGTAATAATTTGATAAATAAAAATTTAACGAACGGGCTCTTCGCTTTTAGTTTAATTCGAATTAATTTACGTATGGACATAATTATACGTTGGTTATACAAATGGCATTGAAGATATTTAAATTATCGGAAAACATAATATTTGATATAGTTATAATTTGATGGTTCGAAATACCCGACTTAAGTATTTTAGAACTACACTTTAAAATTTTTTCTTATTATTTAGCTTTCAGAAAAAACTTTATAAGCTCAACAATTACCTTAAACACGTTTAAGTTAATTAAATTCGAACAATTTCTATACAGATTTTGATTTTCTAAGGAAATCTATATATTGTATCTGGAAGTTAATATATTCGACGATTATTTTTCTTTAATGATAATGGGTAAAGCGGTGATTTGCAAATGATTGAAAAATACTTATAGAATTTTAATTTTAAACTAATGTCGCAATTTGTAAATGTAAATAACATCGTGGTTTATTTAATATTAGATATAATCTTAATACTCGTATACTAGGTAGAAATCATTTTTACACTTAGGAGGTTGATTTGAAATGCGAAACGCTTATAAAAAAAACGAATGAAGATAAAGATGAGAAGAAACGCTACGAACATCAAACAATTCCGATGCAACAGTCCATTTTACAGCTTGACGAGGCTGCAGAAAAAATGCAGCAGAGTATAGATGAGTTGAAACCGTTCGAAGTAAATATATGACCTTTTTCAAATTGATTGTCTTTTATATGTTGGATATTTGTCTGTATTATAACAAACTATAATACTACATTATGCGTTTATGTGTGTGTTTTAAGGATTTTCTTGAAAAAGTAGTAGAAGAGTCGAAAGAATTTAAAAATATTGATGACGTAATAAAGAGATACGAAAACTTGACAAACATAAGAAAGGAATTGGCACAAAAACACGAAAAGAAGACTGTAGAATTAAAACGATTGACGACGGATGTATTTAGACGTTCAAAAGTAAAACTATTTAATATACTTACACACTTTTGACATAACCAAGATAGTTAAGAACATTTTCCGTGGATTTCAATTTTAAAATTAAAATTTGTTAAAGTTTCTATATTTCTTCAATTCTCAATAAAAACATTTAATTTTTACTGTACATACTTATAAGTCATAGCGCAAAACATTAAATGTAACATAAACACGTATGTTTTTAGTAAACCTTGTTTTTGAAAATATATAAAGTTTATATCTTATAATAGGAAAACAGTGAAGAGGCTGAACACATTTCTATTGAAATGGCTGAAGTTGTTGAATCGTTGGGAAAACTGAAGGATGAGATGATCAAAACTGATCTGGCATATCGTAGGATTGAAAGTGTGGCCAAAGAAAAGAAAATTGAGACTGACTTGGTAATGTCTAATTAAGTTTTCAAAAAAAATTACGCTTTACAATTATATGTCGGCTATTAGAAACATTTATTAAGATGATATACAATAGTCATGAATAAATATGTGTATCCATAAAAGGTGGCTGCATCTGTTTGGAATATATACAAGCAAATGTGTCGTCGTGTAAAAAAGCCGTTGCCTAATAAAAGACCAAATATTGAAACTCAATTGGCCTTTATTGCGGAGGAATACCAACAGTTGACCAAAGTACTGAATATGGCGGAAAAAATTAAAGAGAAAACACAAAAGACCGTTATGAGAATATGAGAAATGAAAAGTACGCTTCGGTATATTACAAAATAATTTGTGTTTTTACGCGTTAAATTAATTTTTCCTAGTGATATGTAATGATTTTTTTTGTCGAAAATATTTTATTCGACAGTATATGGAGCTTTTAGAACTTTGAACATTTTAACAAACGTTTAAATATACATTTTGTGACCATCTTATAAATATATTTTATCAATCAGCAACTTCATATCACGGGTGATTAATCGTAAGGTATTTAATATGACTTACTTATTGCCTTATTTGTATCTATTTAATAACATGAATTTGTCTCAGACTCCTTGTACTCAAATACTAACCATACGTACCAATTTTAGTACAATAATGAAATTCCCTATCTGTGTTTTTTACTTGACTTACCAATAAAAATTAGAATCTTCTCTCCAACCTCAAGCTGATTGCGGGTTCTATAGAATTATGAAAATATAACGAGAAAAATTGCGCTTAACTATTGACAATAATCAAAGTGCTTTCGCTGGAGGGTTTCTTTACTCCGTCATTCTTGTCCTAAAATCATTCGTCAATTGCACTTATCGTTCGAATGTGCAACAGATTGTGGAAATAAATATTTAAAATTACAAAAAAAAAATAAAAAATAAATAAATAAATAAAAAAAACTTGACAAAAAATGTATTATATTCTTGAGTAATTACTTTATTTATTATGCATATAATAAATATAAGCGATACTTTTTCAATCGGCATACATTATTTGTTAGTGAATGTTTGGACTCGTATGAAGATATATTTACAATTGTAGAGAACGTTTAAATGTTTGTTGAGCGAAGTGTTTTATATTGTTGACTATTTCGTTATATAAAACGACTGAAATGAACAATAACGAACTTACAAAATAATTAGTAGCGACGTTTCATTTTCACACATATTGAACGCCTTATCGTAATTTAAAATAATTATTCGATTAATACGAATAAGTAATTCGTAATACAATATTCTTAACCTATTAAAATTGTTATGGAAAATTAACTATTTGTCAAACAAATTTAACGTATCTATAATTTATATATATATATATGTAAATGGATTCTATAATTCGATTGACGTTACTTGAACTCAGGTTTTTTCAGGTTTTTGACAATTGCTGATACTTTTGTTTCAATGAGATCAACATAGAAAGTCATGTTATACACGTTTGCTCGAATATCATCTCCTGCAATATAAAGCGTTATTATTTAACGACGTTACTTAAAAAATATTTTATCGCGTGATCCGTAATTTTATTTTGTTGTTCAGTCGCGTGTCTTTATTATATATATTAACATTATACGTTTTATAATCTACAAAATTAATGTTATCTTCACGCGATATTTTATTTTACGTTTGTATCGCTCGAGTGTTTACTAGTTAAAAATATTATAGCAAAACGGGCGTTGTAAAAACAATTATAAAATAAACATACGTCTAATCGACATTGTTCAAATACACTTGTTTGACACGTTGACATAGGTATTTTTCACTATATTCGTAATGTTATTCAATTTGTTAATTCTATACGTCGTATATAGTTATAATAAACAAGTATACGCTATAGACGTTTGCTCATATAATTAATATTGGTCGAAATTTCCTGATAAAATTCTCACGTGAAAAAAAAATGATAAAGAACGAACTCTGAAAATGTAATTGAAACCCACGTACAAATATAGGTTATACATTTAATATTGATTAGATTATCTTCCGGAATAAAATATGTTCCCGATATATATACACATAAATAATTAACAATATCTTTCGAAACGACGGATTATATTTATTATGAATAGTATAATGATCACGGTTTCATATTAAAAATGACTTCTTTAATGTTCTGTTATACAGCGTGAATCGAAGTAAAATTCCGAAATAAATTATCCGCAGAAATAAATTTGAATAATTTATAAACTATGTATGGATATAACAAACTGTGTAAAAATGTGCCGTAACCAAATATTTATATAGTAATTTTTTTCGTAGTTGTATATTGCACGAGCGTTTAAATTGAATACGTTTTATTTATATATACAATAACCGTAATACGAAACACGAACGTTCGATTATTTATTAATAATCGCTAAATGTCAATATATAAATATTTATATTTATATATAAATATTGTATTTATTTATTTATTTATATATAAATAATTGTATTTACAAAGGCGAAATATTTTTATTATCAAAAGTATTTTTCGTAAGCTATATTGTAATAATTTTTTTTTAAACGAACGGATAACACTTTCGGAACGAAATGTTTCAAAATGAGTGATTTATGTTTTGGAATTTGAAATTAGAAAAGCAATTCGAATTCCCGGGGAAATTATGATAATAAGATTTCGAAACACTCGCAAATTAAACATATTTTCTTTATCTTTAAAAAAAAATTCTTACGTTATTTTTACGTTCCTATATTCCGTACTTACTTTTTGTTTTACATTAAATAAACATCGAGTCCGAAACGTATTTAAAATACATATTTTCAAATTGGCATTTTTACTCGGCGCGTGTCGCGAGAAGTTTTCTAGGAAATTAAACGTTCCTATTTGACTTCCCTCCGTCCATAATACCTATTTCGAAATAGCCATAAAAATAATAATCTCTACGTATACGACTGGTTATTTCAGTACCTAATTAGTTGTGTGTTGTTTTGTGTTATCTATCGTAATTGTAGAATTATAGTAGTTTTTACTAAAAGTGAATAAAAACAATTTCAAATTCAACTATCGCGATACGAAACGTTTTAACGAACCCGAGTCGTCTTGAACGAAAAATGAACTCATTTTATAGTGCCATAATTTAATAAAATTTAATAACATAAAATTTGCCTCCCGACATAAATAAATACTAAATCGCGCGTGTAGTATATTCGAGTTATAATTTGCACGTCATCCAAATGACCGATTAATATACTATCGCTTATAATATCGGGTTTACATAAATAGTTACATACATTATTTATGATTGACCTATTTAGTAATTTCGATGCTTAAGTGTATCTGACGTATAGAATAGTGCGCGTGTGTGTGCGGTTGACGTAAGTTCTTGTTACGTGCTATGGTATTGTACGTCAGTTTGTAGAACCACCATTCTGTGACGGAAGTGCCGTCGCCTACATTCTCGCGGATTCCGAAAAACGATGTATTCCTCAAGTAAATATACGTTTATATATTTTTTTTCCCGATCGAAGTTAAAATCCGACCTTCGGCGTGATTACCATAGGCTCGAAAGTGGTAATTTTTTATTTTAAAAAAAAAAGGAAAATTTCGCGGCGTTTTCATTTCGTTGTACATCGCTATCTACGGACGCGGCGATAAACTCCAAATAAACGTTACTAATTCGTTTTCGTCATTTATTCGTCCTCGTCGCGAATATTTCGGTAAACATGATCAAGTGTATGCGTATTCGACGTGTTTTTTTCGCGCAAACAACATTGGAAGTCGCGCGTAGGTTAAATATTCGTATTGTTTTTTTTTTTTTTTTTTAATCACGAGCGTTCGTTTTAAGCCAATTATTTGTTGTACGTCCAACGATTATTATACGCATCAATCGCTCGTATATATCATTAGGAGGTATATGAAATGTTAATTTGTCGTTGAAGCTGATTCGGTTTAAAATTCGTTTTTTATAAACGGTTTGTTACACGAACGGCGTGTACGCGTAAATTACTGGTTGAGATTCCAAGCGAAATTTCGTTTGGGCGTTTTTTTTCTCCGTCGTCCCCGTTAACGGGAATTATTCCGTAATTCCGAAAAATCGTGCTTACGCTCGCACCGTAAACAAATATAAACCGTTTCCACGGTATATTACACCCACGACCGAAACGAAATAATGTTTCTTCTTCTTTCGATAGCGAATAACCATTCGGTGGTAATAGAAGGGCGGTACTTTTTGAGAAGTTCAGTGGAAACGATAATGGAAACCGTATCTTCGTTACAACAATACGTTTGTGTTCGATAAATATTAAATAGCGTTCTACGTCGATTGAAAAGGACATTTAACTACCGGCTACCACGGGCTATTCGTCACTAAGAGAGGGAGCTTTCAACGTCTGCTTTATTGCGCACGGTGTCTTGAACTAAAATGTTTATCACTCGAAACATTGTCGTCCGATTTATCGAAAATCAACGCGCGTGAAAGTGTATGCCTTGTTCAACGAATATTGTAGATTTCCAAGTTGATACACTCGTAAGGCGAATAATTATCGAATATACCGGAAACCTTATGACGTAACGATTTATATTTTTTCTAAATGTAACGTCTCCGGCGCGTGAATTCGTTATCACCAATTACGTTCTGTACAATCTGATATAGTGTCCACGTCGTAAACCGTACACGATTTACCCAAAGTAAAAATGTATCGTCGCCACTTACGAGCAGCCCTCGAAGCCAAACAACCGACGGTTGATAACGGTTCGTATTTTATACCCTATACTTTATACCAAACTAGTCGTATATATATATATCGACAAAAAGAAACCGTTTAACCTTACGCGCGTTTCGGTTTATAGGTGACATAAACAGTTCCGCCGAATTTGTTAAAAAAAAAAAAAAAAAAACGGGAAGGAAAACGTCGTTTTTTTCCGCCGGACCCGATAGTGTGGTACTCGCGAAAATCCCGAGACCCAACCGGATCAATCACCGACAAATACACCGCGTGAAATCGCCAGACGATTATTACTCGGCAAAAATATCGTACTTACCGAGTATTTTGTACATGGGCGAAAGGTCGCAGTGGATGGACAGAAACAGTTTTTCGACCGACCCTAAGAGTTCGATCAACTCGGCGTGTACGGTTTTTATCCGACCGTCTTCCCGGTCCGCGTCGTCGACCAGCTGCTGCAGATGTGCCCTTAATCCGTTCATGTTCTCCTCCTGTTTCGACGCTCTCGACTCGTTGATCGCTCGCTGTTCGCGCACTCGGTCCTTCATCGCCAACACGTCTTTCTGCAAGTCGTCCACCTAAACGACAACGATCTTTTGTACAATTCCTACCGTACGTCGCGTACTATCCCAATATTCGTACGCCCTTTAAAAACACTCTATACACACACACTATACGATATCAACGATAATCGCGCTCATTTACATTGTCCGCAGAATGGATTGGACCGTTGCGGTGACCAATGTTCTAACCGTTTACGGCGACAGACGTGTGTATAACACGTACACCACCGGTACGTACTTCGCTATTTAGCTCGTTGATGTACGTGAACAAGGCGAAGTTCTCCTCCTCCTGCCGGACGAACAGATCGACGATCCGGTCGATTTGGCTCTCGCCCACGTACAACTGTAGCCAGCCCATCAGGTCGGTCCACTTCTCCGCTTGTTCTTTCCGGTTTCCCAGCTCGTTTTGTTTCTTCTCTTCTTCTTTCCGTTCGTAATCCATCAGCACTCGATGCTGACCTACAAACACCTCGCCCCGTAAATACGTTCGATCGTCGTTTTTTTTTTTTTTACCTTTGATCGATAAGAAATCTTGAAGTTTCACGTCGCGGTCATATTGCCGTTGCAATTCCTTGACTTCGGCCTTGTGCAAAGCGACCTGTTGTTTGTCCACGTCGCTCATGTTCACCAGCTTGTTTTGGGCGTCTTCTCTAGAGAACGAAAATCGATCCCGATATCAAACGTGTTTTACCGTCGCGACGTACGTGTTACCTCTGCTCGTACGCGGTCGTGGCCTGCTCTATCAAATCCATCATAATCCGTTTGCTTTCGTCCAGCCGGCCGGTCAGCCCTTTGTACGCGTCGTTGAACTGCGACCGTTGTACGAGCAAATTGTCGATTTCGTTACGTAACCGAGCGTTCTCCGTCAACACTTTATTGAATTTGACGGTTTTCTGAAATACACGTCCGTCGGACGACATTATACGCAAAATATAATCGAATTGTAGCGCCAACGAAACGCGCGTGTCTCTGTAAAACCGGGCCGTTCGCCTCGCCGAAATGAATCGTATATTCCGATATTCGGTAAGCGTCTCACCACGTGCAATTTGTTTTCTAATAGTTCTTCGTGTTTTCGCGCATCGCAATCGTCTTTCGATTTGCCGGCCGGCTGTTCCCTCTGCCTGAATATCAGATCCAGTTCGGTTTGTATTTTCGACATTTCCTTCTCGATATCGTCGTGGCACTTCTTCTGGTCCACCAGGTTCTCGTTAGCGCTCAGGTACTCGTTCCACTTCGCCACCAAACATTCTTTTAGGCGCGAGTCGACGCTCGCTTTGCGTCTGTCCACGGCCATGTGTTCGACCAAATTCACTTTTTCCCGTTCCAGACTTTTTAGGATTTTCCTGTAACGTGTATAAATAGCCCGCCGCGCGTAGTTAGTTACGGGCGGCTTAAAAACGCGTACTAATATATAGCCGACGTTTTCAAAACGCTCGAGTTCGGTTTACACCCACTTTTGTTTGGCCAAATGACTACCCATCTCGTCCGTATACGCTTTTTTGTTGCTCTCCATGAGCATATACTGCCGTTGGAGTCGGGCCAGTTCCTCGGCGAGAAGGTCGCTTCCATTGTCTTCGACGTCGTCGTCGTTCAAATTGTTGTCCATTTACGCGTTGCGAAAACGCCGCTAAATAAATCGGGACGCGTTTTTATCGTAACAATAACGTCGGTATCGACCCGCGGAATAGGACGCGTTATCGACCAAACGGGGTCCTATAACGTAACTAAGCCACGCGCCTGCGGTACAGGAACGCCGTATATCCACGGCAATAATAATATCTTCTTCGCTCGACGAAGTTACGTACTAAATGTGCGCCCGTCACGTGTTTACTCGATTGTACGAGCCGAATCATAGACGAACGTTCGTAATAACTCAAAAATAAAAGACCCGAGGAAAAAGAAATACTCGATTACCTATATGTAGGTATATTAGGTGTTAAGTGGGTAATGTGTTTAACTTTTAACGAGTTATTACGTAATTTGTTTTCGGGATCGCCAGTCCGAGAATTATTTAGGAAGCGCTATCGTTAATTATCACTTACCTGTCCGGTCTTGTCGATTTGAATGGATTTAAAAAGAAATTACCCGTAAAGTAAAATTGAAAAAAGGTCGGCACGGTGAATTTCGCCGTCAATAATAACGAATCGAGACGCAGAGGACAGCCCTCGATCCCCGGAATACCGATGTCTGCAGCTTGGTGACTTGTGGCGGTAGTGCGCGAGAGTTGTCCGTCTCCCGTGGGGAGACAGACGTCATCCAGTGACCCACCGACTGAATGTGTAATTTCTGTGTTTTATAGTATAATATTGCGACGTGGTGGCCGGCTCGTGTTAAATTTCTTCAAAATCGGCGTATTGTGTTTTGCACTCGTGTGCATCGGTCGTTTTATTGTTTTTCGATACTTTTCTATTCGCTGACTAAGGAACACGCATTCATTCGTGCCCATTAGCGCGATATATTTGTGTGATTATTGTAAACTTTTTTGTATAATTAAAATTAATTCCGCGTTTACATTGCGACTCGGCCCCTTTTTTGCGCGAAATTATTGTCGATATTTTATAAAAGTACGGTCGGTATTTCGAGGAGTTCCAAAGCGTCGTTCTAACATTTATTATAGTGCCATTTTGCGACACATTATTACGTCGAATTACATTGAAATACGCTTATATTATTGGTTCCCACAATTGCGACATTCGCGGATATCCTTACATATAAATATGTTTACGTTATTGTTTCCCACAATTATCTGCGGATAATATCGTTCCGTATACATAAAATTACATCGAAATACGTTATTATTTCCCACAGTTACGATATATGTAGACACGTTCGACCGTAATGTTTGAGTTTAGCGCCGCGTAATGATGCTCGCGAACACGACATAACAATACGATTCGTCGACCGTTTTACGCAGTCGTTAACGCTTTGATAAACGGACCTTATTACAAAAATCTGTGGGTAATTCGCGTCCGCGTCGGTCGTAACGCGAAACGCTCGTTCTCGTAATGAAAAACATATTTCTTTCGGTTTTAATAACGAATATCTACGCGTTTTTCGTTTCGTGCTAGATATTTTTCTAAATGTAGAATACCGTCCGAACCGAGTACGTTATTTATTTTTGGTGACGATTCGAGTTTAGGTACGCGCGGTTGTGTGGCAATTGACGAGCGCGTAATACAGGTACTTCGAAAATATTCACTATTCAATATAGCGAACGTTTATACATAAATCGACGTTTTTCCGAAACACATTCCGCGTCGACGGTATACGCATTCCGAATCATACGCCGTTATTAAAAACGATATCGAAAACTTAATTCGTCGAAATAAAAAATAAACGGACGCCCGATTAAATTTTTGTTTTTGTATAGATTATAATTACGCGCGGACGCTTAAAATTATTATAATTACTTAGTACGAACTTCGTCGAATTAATTTTGTTACAATTTCCATAGGGATAAGGAATAAATTGTGTCCTGGTAACGTTCTAAAATGGTTTTCGAAAAACCGACAAGGAAAAGGAATAGTGTCGTTGGCGTCATTGTCAGAAACGCATCAGTTATTGCACAAAACTTGCAGAGATTTCGCGGAAGGGGAACTGAAACCTATAGCCGCCAAAATCGATCGTGAGAACTTGTTCCCCAAAAAACAGGTGCGTTAAACGTCGATGGCAAAAATAAACGCCTTAAAGCGAAAGGAGAGCCGAATAGTAGATTTGGATAGAGCCGATTTATCGTCCCTTAGGTTGAACAGATGGGTGAACTGGGCCTTATGGCCGTTTGTATTCCTGAAAACGTCGGAGGGACCGGTCTTGATTATATGTCCTATGCCATAGCCACGGAGGAAATTTCTAGGTACGCCTAAGAAATAAATAACGAAAAACCACGTTACGTACGTGCCCGAACGTTTTATTATTTCGTTTTTTCAGATGCTGCGCCGCCGCGGGTACCATAATGGCCGTACAAAACGTGTACGTCAACACGGTAAACAATTTTGGCAACGATGTACAGAAAGAAGAGTTCCTGCGACCGTTTACGGACGGGAAAAACTTGGGCTCATTTTCTCTGAGCGAGCCAGGTGTGGTCAAAAACCCTTATATACGTATTTACTCCGTTATACGAAATATATTTGCCAATTAGTTTCACGGGAAAATTAAAGAACGATTTTTTTGTTTTTTAAACACTTAAAAAAATCTCGTTTAACTTATTTTTGATATATTTTATTCGACCAACAAACGCCCGTTGTTTCTTTATATAATATAATTGGACGAATTCGTACTTCAACGTTATGTCGTCGCGACAAAGCTTTACGTGGAATTCCACAATAACGATCGGACGTTCACATATGTATATCGAATAATGCGCGTAGATGGTGGATCCGTGCGTTTAGTATATTTCAACGATTCAAATAATTTCAGGTTTGGGAAGTGACGCTGGTGCGGTGAATACGAAAGCTACAAAAAACGGTGCCGTTTATTACATTAACGGCGCGAAATCGTGGACTACTAACGGTTTGGAATCGAAAGCTTTGGTCCTATTCGCGTCCGTCGATAAATCGAAAAAACACAAAGGGATCAGTTGTTTTTTGGTAAAAAAAGATTTTCTTGGTAAGTCCGCCCGGTTTTGTGAGCGTTGCGCGTATTCTCGTGTATTATTATTGTTCCTGTAAACGGCGACGGATTTTCGTACACCTTTGCGTTATTATGAACACTATTATGTGGAAATGATTATAATTGCCTATAATATAGTTGTATATGATTGTAAACGTTTTTATTTAAATGATTGTAGTTGTTTCTATATAATAATTGTAAACGTTCTTATAA
>JAIPRN010001274.1:0-20807 GCA_025469175.1 Geopemphigus sp. TES_GeoC_2020 | reverse complement strand
TCGAGTGTGTGGTGTTTGTCAGAGCATCGGTCAGACCTTCCGTAATATTTAGTATTAGACTTAATTAATTTTGTTTCGCGGTGAATGTTTAATAAATATAGTGTATGTTAATTCAGCTATTTGTTGTCTATTTTCTTTACATAATTTTTGTCGTGGAGACGTCCATAACATTTTTGAAAACTTTATCAACAAATAGCTGAATTAACATACACTATATTTATTAAACATTCACCGCGAAACAGAATTAATTATGTCTAATACTAAATATCACGGAAGGTCTGACCGATGCTCTGACAAACACCGCACACTCGATGCTCTGCAAATATCACACTAACTAGATTTTCTGAAACGAGGCACTATCGAAAATTACCAAGTATTCCTTGGTACTTCGTATTGTTTGTTCATAATGCTGGATAGCGTCTTATAATTTCTATATAATAAAATATAACTATAATCGTTTCGTTATAAAAACGTTTACAATTATTATATAGAAACAACTACAATCATTTAAATAAAAACGTCTACAATCATATACAACTATATTATAGGCACTTATAATCATTTCCACATAATAGTGTTCATAACAGTGTTCAATTACATATACGCTTAACGGGGAAAGAAGTCTACTATTGTGTAGAACGATTTCGTTCATAATGTAATAACCGAGGGTCTGTAAAATAAACCATCGACTTATTCTCGTGGTTCGACGAATAACGAGCGTAAATCGGTCGTTCGTTTATTTTTGGTCGCCGCGCGTGAACGCAATCGAAAAATAGTGTATTTCGCTACAGGACTTTCCGTCGGGAAGAAAGAAATATTGATGGGCATTCGAGGGTCATCGACATGCGGTTTGACGTTCGACAACTGTCCTGTGCCCGAAGACAACGTTTTAGGCGAGTTGGGGAAGGGATTCAGTTACGCGATGACGATATTGGGTAAAGGAAATAACGACGTGCGTATACGAGTCCGTTGACCGCGTAATCGGTTTTTAGACGCTGGTCGCATAGGAATCGCCGCTCAAGCTTGTGGGATCGCGCAAGCGTCCTTGGAACTAGCCGTCGATTACGCATCCAAAAGGAACGCGTTTGGAGCGCCGATCTCCAAGTTGCAGTTAATACAGGTACGTCCGCAACGATAATAACTAAGACGGCTCCTAGCGTTCCCTTACACCTTATACGTATTCCTGTTTTGGTTATTTCCGGACGTTATTCTTATCTGCGAATACATTAGTTACGTCGCCGTCAACCAACGAACGAATTCAATTAAATTTATTAGCCTTTCGAAACAAAAATCAGTTCGTATTTTCAACGAACTCGAACCTCGATTTAGTGTGATCCATCGCAGTTGGTATAATTTAAAAGTCGCGTTCGAATATTAGACAAATTATTGGATTATAAATTTAACGAATCGTTTTTGTGATTCCGTCGCGAATTAAAGTAAAACGACTATATTGACGTCACATTCGAATCGCGATTTCGAAATTCGATCACGCGTCCGACATTTTTCCAATGACGCGACTAGAGCACGGGTGGTAGGGGGGAGGGCACCCGTACAGTATTACGACGCCGTGGAACCCAGTGTGTTATTGACTTTATCCGTTTTTCAGAGCAAAATCGCCGAGATGGCGTTGAAA
Source organism: Geopemphigus sp. TES_GeoC_2020 (assembly GCA_025469175.1). Taxonomy (NCBI): domain Eukaryota; kingdom Metazoa; phylum Arthropoda; class Insecta; order Hemiptera; family Aphididae; genus Geopemphigus; species Geopemphigus sp. TES_GeoC_2020. Next base: position 19,174 of record JAIPRN010001274.1, on the reverse strand, counting down.
GTGGAAAGCGCTAGACTATTAACGTGGCGCGCTGCTTCTCTGAAAGACGCGAACAAGCCTCATACAAAAGTGAATTTCCTATCGGTTTTATTTTTTCGCGCATGGGCGGCATAAGCGCGGCACTCGTTTTTAACTGAACCGGCGGACATGTTCCGGTGCCGAATCGTACGTTTAAATGTTTTCAGGAAGTGGCGATGGCCAAACTGGCGGCGTCCGAGGCCGCCACGTATAATTCGCATCAGTGCATACAGGTGCTGGGCGGCATGGGCTATGTAACAGACATGCCGGCTGAGAGGTATTATCGCGATGCCCGGATAACGGAGATATACGAAGGAACGTCCGAGATCCTAAGGCTAGTGATCGCTGGAAAAATATTCAAGGAGTAACGGGCTAGCGGGATAGTGGCGAAACGGATTGATCGGGGGCAGTGTACGGCACGTTTACCGTTCGGTCGCTGAAAAATTCGTTATATTATAAATCGAAACGTCGACCATTACGTTATTGGCACGCGTACAATGGTGGCATATGGTGTTTAGAGGTGTAATTATTTACGACGAAATACGCGCTTAATAATTTTCTTGTTCGTTCTTTTTTTAAACGGCTTAAGTTAATTTGTTTACCGTTCGTTTCTCGTTTTCACTTTTTTTTTATCAAAATCAAAACATTCGAATCGAAGTATTTAAACACAAAATGTCATTTATATATACACGTATATCATATGTATAGGTAAATACGAACGTTATGCGTGTTCAAAAAATCATTTTATTTACCAAAATGTGTTATAGCGTATTATCAAAAAGCAAACGTTGTAGTTATATGTATATAAGTGGTAGTATTATTGGTGTGGTTCCAATAGCTGATCAAATACGAGAGAATCGATCGAAACGGTTATGGCGAAAAGATATGAGTAGTGAGAGCCACATAGGAAATGTAGGTGGTTGGTAGGAGGGAAACAACAGGTGGTGGTGTGTGGCGATAAACACGCGTCATCAGAATCTCCGGATCACTTTCCTCTCGAATTTCGTTCGCCAGGCCGATCTTTGAGTTTGAGTTCGGCATTAGGCAACTTTCGCACGAGACGGTTTCGTCCGTACGGGCTTCGTTTTCACACACACAACGTGTTTTTCCCGTGGATCGTCTACGTTTGGTTAAATTTTAGATATTTTCGAATTTTAATTCAGTTGGCTTTCAACGTGTATCGAAAGCGCACTATTTCGCCATGTGTTTTTTATATTGTCGTATTCAAAAGTATCGAAAACAACGAAATCGTATTTACTGGGTGCGCTCAAATTAATCAGAGAAGAGATGAAGTGGGAACGTTCGTTTCTTACAAAATCACTTAATCGTAATATCGTATAATTATGAATAAAACTAATAATATTAAAACGCTTTACGAGTGATCACAAAAACGGACAGCAGACGAATATAAATCGTCTTTTGGGAACGCGTTCGCGTAGTCACGTGCGCCACTGATAAGACGGCGGACGGCGCGGTAATTTCGGTCGTTGAGACGGCTGTTTTAAATCGTCCGTACGGAAAAAACCCATCCAGCGTGACTATATAAAAACTAAAAAAACTATATACATTTTTCCAGACTTATTTGGAATAGAGTATAGTAAATGTACGCGTTGACCAGGAAAACTGGGCGACTAAAACGATTGTCCAAAATAATCGTCGGTCGAGAGTCCGTTGAAAATATCGTAAACACCGTCTATGAATTTGATGATTTATCGATAAGCGTGCGTGTCCCGTTAAGGCGGCTACAGACTACGATTTGGTCGGGCCGACAGAATAAATTGGGTCGGTTCAGCTGCAATATCAGGTCGTGTGTAGACGTGTCGTCTGACTTTAATCCTGTCAGGTCTTGTCAGGTGCCCGTTTCATATGACCGCCCGACCGACCAAATCATATAGTGTATAGCACTGTCAGGAGGATTTCAGTCGGTTTTTTGGGATTAACGTGGAAACACGTCTGTACCTACGTTCGGTTTAATTAAAAATATATAAATAAATCGGTAACCGTGGTGAAATCGCAGTACTGAATTTTAAATCATTATACTTTTTGCCTGATGCCCAAATATCTTTGTGTGGCTACAAGTTTTTCTTCGGCAGCCCTTCGCCGATAAATATTTTGTTTAGTGATCAATAATTTGTCGAAACAATTGTCATCCATTCTTAAATAGTTACGAAAATTATCAACCGTTCAGTTCTATTAGTAATGTCACGTGGCTGAATTTTCTTCGTTCAATTAGCAATTTTTTTTGGCCACATTCTTCGTTTTTTCTTTTCTTCCGTCAACGTTAGTGACAATGCTGTTAGAGCGATTCCCAATTTTTGTCGGTTAGATAACCGAGCTATAGATTTCACACCGACTACATCGTGGTCGTGATGTCTGTAAGCAAAACATGATTTAGTCAGGCTATTTGTTGGCCCGACCGAATCATATAGCCTGTAGCCACTTTCAATTTTTTTTTTTTTTAGGGGGGAAATAAGTTTTTCGGATTAAAAATTGTCTTTAAACGTAAAACGTACTTTTCGTAAATAACGATCACGAGACGCGTCTCTTTTGTGCGCTTGAACGGAGAGTACCGCCAGCACTTCAGGCGTCCGCGCAGCCCAACGGTATGAAACGACACGCGCTGTCTCCGCTGTTGATTACGTTTTTGTCGGTTTCGACTTTCGATTCGCACCGCCGGCCAACTGATTAGCCGTTTATCACTTACGCGCGTCGTAAATACGTATTTCGTTGTTACTAATAAAGTAACCGATCGGGTTCTCAAAACAAACGCATACACAACGCGCCTTTGACTCGTAGGTAGCTTCGTCACTGGTGGCGCGAATGCCCGTAGCAAATCAACAGTCGTGATTACACCGCCGCGCCGACAAAATAATAACGGTAATACGTACGAAACGTTCGCCATTATTCCGCGAATATTGTTGTCGTTCGTTGGACGACGCGACGCTGCCGTACGGTTTGGTTCTCCGCGTGATTTCGGTAAGATACTTGGCGGTCTCGGCGCTATTAATATTTATACAACCTCCGAGACGGCCAATGAGAATCGCGGTTGCCCCGTTATCAATGTCGTCGCACCGCTGATAGCACGAACGCCCGTCGTATCAATCACATTTTCCTCACGCGTAATAGTCTCGGCGTCCAAATAAAACGTACCCCTTTATTGTTATAGTTATAATGTACAGCGTTGTTTTCTTATTATAATGTTTGTTTGTTTTCCCGTTTGTTTTTGACGTGTTCAGTGTTTCGGTGTATACCTTTCTACTGTAATTTTCCGAAACTACCTTAGTGCACGCGCGCACTATATTGAGTGAGTGACGTGTAAACGATTGATCGTTAGACATGTGGTCGGCGCGTTCATGAGGGTCAACCCGTAACGAAACGCCCTTCATATTTCATCATGTCCGACTCCACCAATTCCTCGTTCAGTTTCCTGTCCAATTGGAAGTTTGGTTTGGCCGTCTGTGTACCTTGCTTCGCGGTGGGCCTGGGCGTCACTTATTACTATTATTCGAAAACGCCCAGTAATAGTCAAAAAGTTATTAACGTTATCAACGACGGAAAGAACAACAGTGGTCAAAAATCGTTGGCCACCAACGGAATCGATCAAAACCCCGTTCATAATTCCAAAAAAGTGCGTTTTCGTTTATATGTATATATACACAAATGTAGGGGTTGTGTCGGCAAAGAAAACGCGCCAATTTGAATAGACGTTTATCGATAATAGCCACACACTACATAATGAATGATACTTATATACTTAGAATGAAAATGGACAGATGCACCACCAAATATTGATTGGTTCACTGACTGGTTGAACTGTAAAGTCGGTTTATAAACTCGCTGCACTTTTGAGAATATTCTCGAACACTATAACACACAGTGTACAAACATGTTCGAGAATATTCTTGACTGCAGCGAGTGGTGTCACAGTGTTGTGTCATTACAAGATTATATATATATATTTGGTGTGTGTATTTTAACCATAAACGTAAAATATTTAAGTATCATAGTTCGTTAGTAATATCTTATTAATTAGATTTCTGTTTTTGTACGTACAGACTATTACGGAAAAAGTCGACGACTTCAAGAAACAAGGAAATGTGGAATTCTCGAATGGAAATTTCGACAAAGCTATTACTTTTTATACACAAGCCTTGTCCATATGTCCAGAGTCTGAGAGAGGACTGTTATCTATCGTGTACCAAAATCGAGCAGCTGCGTATAGTAAATTGGTAATGAACATTTCCCTATCAATTCGTTGAAAATTAATAATTAAGTTATTATACCCGAATACTTAAGTCCCATGACATGCGTTAATGGATGTGTTGGATTTTTAGAATGACAATGAAAATTGCATAGCTGATTGTGACAAAGCGTTAACATTGGTACCATCATACAAAAAAGCTTTGTCTCGAAGATCAAGAGCGCTTGCACAATTAGGAAATTACAAACTTGCTCTAGAAGATATTACGGCCGTGGTTATGTTAGACGAGTTCAAAAATCAACCAGATATCGTATTCGCGGATTTTTTAATAAAAAAATTAGGTTAGGTGGTATTTCTTTTTTATAATTTAGCCTCCTATATTATTTTTTATAATGCAGTTGAATTCATATGGTAGTTCCTAAGATCAAAGAATTAAATGTTAATTATTTTGGTTTATTTTTGTAGAGGCGGCTTTATAAATAAACAGATCTCTGTTATTTTATTATTACACAAATATTAACAATTGTTATTTGTTTTTTTAAACGTAAAATAATGTTATATAAAACCTAACTTCAGACAGCGTGTGTTAAATAGTAAAAATATGTTTATACTTTACTTTTATAAGCAAATATATATTGAGTATACAAACGTAATAATTTAGGTTTCACGTAATAAAATAGATATAACGTTGTTTAAATATTTAAAATTTTACGTATTTAGGTAAGCATAATGTAGAAGAATATACAAAAAAGAATGTTTTCAATTTGCCTACAAAATCGTTCATTGATAATTACATGAAGTCTTTCTACGATGATCCATTTAATGATGAATTTCCACAAACATTAATAAAATCGGATGTAAAGTGAGTAGTCTGTTGTTAATTTGTGTTAAAGTGGTCTTATTATGGGGAGATAAAATATTAATTAAACATTTCTCGTTCGAACAATCGATGTCACATTTATAACTATACCGATATGTCTTTATTCATTTTTGTAGTACGGGCTTAGAATTGGCGTTAAAATGTCTGAAGAATAAAAATTACGAAGCAATTGAAGATGCTTGTAAAGAGGAGTTGAATAAATCTGACAATAGTTTAATTCGTAGAACCTTGACGTTAAACTTGCTTGCTACTTTTTCTTTACTACGTGGTAATTATCAAGTTGGAATTGAGCATCTTACCACGGTCATAGAAACACCAGGAGTTCCGAACAAGGTATAACCGTTTAATAATAAAAGTTCATCCAACAATTTATCGTGTTATAAAATAATACTTTTTAAGTTATTTATAATAACTATAGAAAAGTATTTCACAAATTCGCAAAATTCCTAGTTACTATGTATAATTTATCATTTGATATGTTAATAACAATGTAATAGTAATTACGCGAAACTTGTACAATTTTTTTAACAAATAAATAGATAAATAAGTTTTTTGTAAATTGTAACGAGTTTTTTGATAAAAGTTGGTGATCAATTCTTTAATTAAACGAGCCTCAGTTTACCATCAACAAGAACAAGTTGAAAAATCTTTTGAAGACTTAAAACAAGCGGAGAAAATTGATCCAAATTGTTCTCAAATATTTCACCATCGAGCTCAAGTAATAACTAAAGTGATACGTTCAAAAAAATGTTCGTTAATAATAATAATAACGTGTTTTTCGCTTCAGATTTATTTATTAGAAACAAACGGCGAGAAAGCTGTTGAAGACTTTAAAAGGTCAGTTGAGTTGAATCCTCAATTTATTTTATCGGCTGTCCAATGTTGTTATGCTCAATATCTTCATGCTAAACAAACTTCGAACGAATTGGACATAGAAAAATTTTTAAGAAAATTAAAAGGATTTATAATTCAATATCCTGATCACGCTGAAAGTTATACGCTATATGGACAAGTAAAAATTATTTTATTATATTTTTTATAATCTATAAGCATTTTTAACGTTCGCACATTTTTAAAATTATAGGCACTATCAGAAAAAGGAGAATATGAAGAAGCAGACTCGGTATTTAAAAAAGTTCACGAAATTTATCCAGATAATGGGACTTTTCTTGTACATAGAGGTAACGTAAAATATATTTTTCAGTATGTAAGCTTTGGAAATATTAAATATTTCCATTCAAGCCAATATAACTATTTATACGAAATATTTTTCTAGCTTTGATTGTACTATCTTGGAAAAGTTCAATTAGTGAAGCATTAGAATTACTCAAACAAGCGTTAAAAATTGATCCAAAATGTGATTACGCATATGAAACATTAGGAACACTTTATATTCAAACGTAAGACATTTTTATAAATATTTTTTATCAAAACACTTGGGGGGGGCGGGGGTAAATATTTCTATTACAAACTTAAACATTTATTAGAGAAACAACTATGTCAATGTATATATAAAAATTATTGATTTTGATATACAAAGATAGGCCATAACGAGTACAGTAAAGTTAATTGTTTATGGTTCTATATTATGTTATTTTATTTTTAATCGTAAATCGTAAAATACTCCGGAATTTCGATGCTCTATCACACTTTTGATTTTGCGACGCTTAATTTTTTGGTTATATTACACTCTTCGTAACGATTTATTTTTATCTTATTTCGAAATTTATTTGTGTAACTCTGTATATAATATTGTGCCGTGTGTGTTTCAGAGGACAACTGCAAGAAGCTGTTGAATGTTTAGAAAAAGCTATAACCTTTTCAAAGTCGGAAAAAGAACTATTGCACATATTTTCATTGAGAGACTCAGCTGTAGCGCAATTAGAAGTAGTTAAACGTTTGGGATTAACACCCAGAGTTTAACAATTTTTCAGTTAATTTACACATGTTGATGTAATTAAATGATTTTTAGTTTTTCTTTCTTGTTACTTAATGTTTTGGGTTTAAATTTATTACATATTTGAAGGGATAAAACTACTATCATTTTTACATTAATAATAGTAATATACTGTTTGATAATTATGTTAACTGGTTTTTTTTTTGTGTAAATTTCACACTCTTTCTGTTCACTGTACACTTTTGTAGTCAGTTAAAAAGTTTATTGTAGTTTTATATTTTTGATCATGATGCAGTAATCGATATTTTCATTAATGTTATGGCGCGATTGGCCATTCGGTTATTTTTGTACTCGTGTTACATCCACACAATACATCGAAATTAGAGGTGCCATAACATTACGTACACGCTAACGTTTAATAAAAAATATTTTTAATAAAAAAAAACCCGCCGACTATTTATCGTTTAGATATTTTATCATCCAGAAACAAACTCATTTGGTAAGTGTCACATATCAAAAATATTATCAATGATTTTTTGTAAAATTTATATACGCTATTAAATCGTATCATTGCGTCTTTTGTGAATTAGTGCGTTGTCTGTGCAAAACATTGGCATAAATGGAAGACTAGGTTACAAAAGCTAAGAATTATGAAAAGATATTCGAAACATTTCACAAGGATTATCAATTATCATCGCGGGGAGCGTTAAGTAATTGAGTTGAAACCGAAATTCGGCGCGTCCATAACTGTCCGTGTGTTGTTCGAACGTGAGCGGAGAATCTTGATTTTAATAGGAGTCCAGCGGCGGTACGTCTAGAGAGAGAAACGAAAAATTACGGCCAACTGGCATTTTTCGACGAGTGAGAGGGAAGAGGAGAATGGGGCGCCAAACTGTTTGCCGCCGTCGTTGTCGAAAAAGCGTGACGGGCGAATGTGCGCGATACCCGAGTAATAGTTTTGGCAAACGCGTACGCACGCTCGTCTTGTTTGCGTCCCGTCTGATTCGGCAGCATCATTCATGAACGGTGGGAAGTCTGTCGCGTCTTTAGCCCTCTACTCTTCGCGAGCGCCGTTGTAATAGTATCGCGGCGGTTCGGTCAGAAAAAAGATCCGAAACGATATGAACCGTCACCGAGTGCCTGGGCGGCCGTGTATATTTCGTTTACGTAATTCCCGCCATTTCGAGTATACGTCCCGCGAACCGTTAACGGCACGACACGGTCGATAACGGAACGAAAAACTATAAGTCGTTGGGACAGCGCTACGGTGTTCCGTACACTAATGTGTTGGCGAACGCGCGAAAAATCTCGTCCAATTCATTATCTCGACGACGGCCACGAACATTCTTAACGTTTAATGACGAAAAATCCATCGGGAATGCGGCGCGTTTATTAGAAACGGAATAACTCGAACGGTCTACGTGATCGATCGTTAGCTAAATGGATGGGATTTTATTTTTAATATTAACTCGACGATACGATTTTTACGTTTCAAATATTTTGGGACTCTAATCGGATAGTAGATTCGTAAGTAGGTACGCGGCGTTACACGTTTACGCGACCGTCTGAACACCAACCGCGGTTTCCGCAAATGTCGTTCCGTTTCATTCGGGCGCTCGTGCGAGCGCGTTCAACGTCGCAACGGCACGGTTTTACCGTTTACAGACGGAACGGGCATCGGCGTCTGTAAGTATACGTTTAGTATCAACACGCAGAGGGTGGGAGGGGACGAACCTTTTAGTGCCAACGTTCTTCGGCGGAGATTCTCAAAAAAATATACCGTCAGCTGTGCCCCGCGAAAAAAGTACGAGTGAAACGCGTTTACGCATTTTCACCGTGTAAATTCTAGTACGTCTGTCAAAAATTCCTCGGTGTCCCTTTAGCGTGTTCGACCGGAAAATACCGAAAACAAATCGTAACTCGCGTTTATCGTGGCGCCATCTAGTGGTACAGGCGCAGTATATCGTCGGGGGGGGGGGCATATTCTCGCCATATTCAGCTAGAGCCCTTGATCCATTTATACTCACGGATGGCTTCGTCCCGTTGCGTCTTTGTCGCGTCCCTGAACCCTATTCTGCATACCGGTAAACCGTACGTACGTTTCGTTCGAAAACATATTCGAAAATTACGCACGCGTGTTGTCAAAGCGACGGTGTTCTAGAACGCATTATATCCCGCCCAAATCGCGCGGCGTAACTGGTACAACGAAACTCGAAAAATAACTATCGAAATTGCGAATAGATATTCGAACGTTCGCGGTTTTCCTCATTTCGCGTTACGCGCACTTCTAACGACGCGTAATTAATATTCGCGCGACGAACGATGACGAACGTCTGGAAAAAAATGAAAAAAACGATGTTGGTAGCGACAATGTTGTTGGAAAAGCTGTGGGACGATGAAGCGATACCGTTAAGGGACAACAAGTACTGTTACCCTAGACATTTCATCATGACGGAGGAAATTTCGCCGAACGCATTGAACGATGTTAGGACGGCGAAACTGAAGGAGGAGGAACTGCGCGTTTCGAATCTGGACGACAAGGGCAATTACCCTAGCAGTTCCGACATGGCGGCGGAACAGCTGCCCGTGGACGAGGGTGATTACTCCATTTACAGTTCCGGTGTGGTTGCTGAACAGATACCGGTAGACGACGCAACGGAACCGCGATCGGACGGCGACAATGCTAACCTTAAAAGTTCCGACATAGTAACCGAACAGATATCGGTCGACGATGAAGCGAAACCGCGGTCGGACGACGACAATGCTAACCTTAAAAGTTCCGACATAGTAACCGAACAGATATCGGTCGACGATGAAGCGAAACCGCGATCGGACGACGACGACGATAACCCTAACGTTTCCGAGGTGGTGGCGGAAAAGCTGCCGGTAGACGAGGGCGATAAATCCAATAGTTCAGGTGTGGTATCGGAACAGATACCGATCGACGATGAAACGGAACCGCGACCAGATGACGAAGGCAATAACCCTAAAAGTTCCGACATAGCAACCGAACAGATATCGGTCGACGATGAAGCGAAATCGCGATCGGACGGCGGCGACGACGACGATAATCGTAATGTTTCCAAAGTGGTGGCGGAACAGCTGTCGATGGACGAGGGCGATAACTTCAATAGTTCCGGTGTGGTTGCGGAACAGATACCGATAGACGACGCGACGGAACCGCGATCGGACGACGATAACCCTAACGTTTCCAAGGTGGTGGCGGAAAAGCTGCCGGTGAACGAGGGCGATAATTCTAATAGTCCAGGTGTAATTTCGGAACAGACACTGGTAGACGACGCAACGGAACCGCGATCGGACGGCGACGACGATAACCCTAAAAGTTCCGGCATAGCAACCGAACAGATATCGGTCGACAATGAAGCGAATCCGCGATCGGATGGCGACGACGATAACCCTAAGGTTTCCGACGTGGTGGCGGAACAGCCGTCGATGGACGAGGGCGATAACTTCAATAGTTCCGGTGTGGTTGCGGAACAGATACCGGTAGACGACGCGACGAAACCGCGACCAGAAGACGAAGGCAATTATTTTAGCAGTTCCAACCTGGCGGCGGCGCAGTCGTCGGCCATTTGGGGCAATTGTTTGAAGGCGCTAAAAGTGGCTAAGTATGAGAAGGCGACGCAAACGGTCTATACAACTAGAAAAAGAATGGTGAACAAAAGTCAACAGACGGAACGGGCATCGGCATCTGTAAGTATACGTTTAGTATTAATGAGCAGAGCGGGCGGAACGAAACTTTTAGTGACGAGTGCCAACGTTTTTCCACCGAGATTCTCAAATAAAATATACCGTCAGCTGTGCCCCGCCAAAAACGAACGATTGAAATGCGTTTACGGGCCCTAACGTACGGGTAGGGTACGCGTCTTATTTCTATTTTATAAATTATACGTTCGTCTTATCGACAAAATTCTATGATCGACGGGAGTGTAGTTTGTAAATATTAGCGAAATGCCTGTATCGCAACCGCCGTAGGTGTCCAACGAATTTGCGATGACGAGAATAAATTTTGGCGAGCGGAATACATTCGTGTTTCCGAATGAAATCGATTAATCCGAAATTCGAACGCGTCCGGTTCTAAATAATGTAGACCCGAAAAGTGGTGGCTCAAAAGCGTCCCGGGAATGGGGGGGAAGTGTGTAGGGTATTAGAAAATACGCGCGACTTTTGAATGGCCAAATACGATTGCCGCCGTTTAAATTCGGCGGCGGGCGGCGTACTCGAACCAATCAATAACCGATGTACCTTGCCGCTGTTCCAAGATACACAAATGTCCGCCGATTGCGTGTTCTGCGTCTGTTCCGATGGACAGCGGCCGCGCGTTGCATTCAGACACGTTGCCCTTGTCCGAAATCGCGTTCGGCGTAAACAAGTTGTTCAAACTGCTGTTGAAAACGTACGCGGACTTCAAAAACAAATGGAAACACGAGTGTTCCCTACCGAATTTCGTTCGCGTAGTGGAAATGAAGAATTGCCTCGTCCGGATGCTGTGCCGTTTGGTGGACGACGTGAACCGAGCTGACGCCGGCGCGCCCAATGGTCAGCTCATCGACGACTACGACCTGTGCCGGAAAATGTACTACAAAATCAAAAAGTACATCGCGGCGTACCACCGTTGAAAACTACGTACGAGAACGTCGGTTAGGGGATTGGTAAATACCCACGCGGCCGCTTTATCAATTATCGTCGCGAAGACCGTTGCGTAATTGTTCGAGTTGAAACCGAAATACGGCGCGCCCGTAATTGGTCGTGTATTGTTCGAACGTGAGCGGAGAATCTTGATTTTAATAGGAGTCCTAGCGGCGGTACGTCTCGAGAGAGAAACGAAAAATGACGGCCGACTGGCATTTTTCGACGAGTGAGACGGAGGAGGAGAATGGGGCGCCGAACTGTTTACCGCCGTCGTTGTCGAGAACGCGCGCCATACCTGAGTAAGAGATGACAGACTTATACACACGCTCGTCTTTTTTGCGTTCTGTCTGATTCGGCAGCGTCATTCATGAACGGTGGGAAGTTTGTCGCGTCTCTAGCCCTCTATTCTTCGCGAGCGCCATTTTCGTAGTGCCGCGGCGGTCCGGCCAGAAAAAAGATCTGAAACGATCGTCACTGAGTGCACGGGCGGCCGTGTATATTTCTTCAATTCGAGTATACGACCCGTGAACAACACGGCGAAACGGGCGAACCGTTAACAGAAACGGTCGGTAACAGAACGATAAACTATATGTCGTTGAAACAGCGCTGTGACGTTCACTAGGGTGTTGGCGAACGCGTGAGAAATCTCGTCCGATTCTTTATTTATTTCGACGATAACCACGAACGTTTTTAACGTTTAATGAATCTGGACGAAACATTTATCAGGAGTGCCGCGCGTTTATTATTAACGAAATAACTCGAACGATCTATGCAATCACTCGCTAGCTAAATGGATACGATTTTATTTTATTTTATTAACTAAACGATACGATTTTTACGTTTTAAATATTTTAGGATACTAATCGGATAGTAGATTTCTAAGTAGGTACGCGGCGTTTCACGTTTATGCGACTGTCATAACCACCGCCCGAGGTTTCTCCAAATGTCGTTCCGTTTCATTTGGAAATATATTAATTATAAATAATTTTATCGTTATTTTATTAATTCATATAATTTATTATTATTATTATTATATTAATATTTATTAAATATTATATTATTAATAATATTTATTCGGACATAAAAATATGATAATAGTTTTATTCCTTCAAATATGTAATAAATTTAAACTCAAAACATTAAGTAACAAGAAAAAAAAAACTAAAAATCATTTAATTACATTAATGTCTGTAAATTAACTGGAAAATTGTTAAACTCTAGGTGTTAATCCCAAACGTTTATAACTACTTCTAACTGCGCTACAGCCAAGTCTCTCAATGAAAATATGTATAATAGTTCTTTTTCCGACTTTGAATAGGTTATAGCTTTTTCTAAACATTCAACAGCTTCTTGCAGTTGTCCTCTAAATCGCCCACGACACAATATTATATACAAAGTTGCACGAATACATTTCGAAATAAGATAAAAATAATACGTTACTAAGAGTGTAATAAAACTAAAAAATTAAGTACCGCGGAATCAAAAGTAAATCGATAGATCATCGAGAATCCGGAGTATTTTGCGATTATTTACGATTAAAAATAAAATAACGTAATATGGAGATATTATGTATTTCATTTATCACAGTTGGCAATTTACTTTTTACTAAGAACCGCTACGAAATGTGTTCGGCCGTACATTCTCGGAGGAAGACTGTGAACTATGAATATTGAGTACTTCGGGTTCCTCGCCCCCGGACGTCGATCCTTACCGAACACGCGTATTAAATACGGTATTCGCCGCTCTGGTCGTAACGTTTTACGCCGAGATCTGATAATCCACGAAAACTGGCGATATACCTGTATTCGTAATGTCGTTTTTACATCCGGGAATCTTCGTTATTCGACGTAATATTATAAAAGTTATAAACTAAACGCGGTATATGTTGTGCTATATCCGTAATTCTTAATGTATGGAAGTTATAGTTTCGAATTTAACGTTTACGGTCGTTTCCGCCTTTTTTTTTTTGTAATCGCATTTTACGACTCGCCTATTTATCGATTTTCGTTTTTTCGAAATACTCTATTCGTGCTTCCCTATAACGCTACACTTTATTATTATTAATTTTTCTAAGCCTTTAATTTCGGCGGCAAAATGATGAGAGGATATTACGGGTTACCACCCACCCAGAGAATGTACGAATATCTGAAATTTTAAACGTGTCGATAATATTATTGCAAGTAGTTGGTCTATTTTGTAAATAGAAGAAAACAAAATATTTTAACATTTAACGGAAGTATTTCTTCGATTTCGTTATTTTTATACAAAACTATAACATTTTAATAAAACCAGCGTACGATAATATTGGCGTTTTAAAATTATAATGATATCCACTGACGTCATAATTGTAATTAATTATAAATAATTATACTTCGACGTAATTTTCTATAATAATGTACTTCGATAAATGTTGCTCGAACTTTTCGGAATACCGACCACATTTTCATAAAATATCAATACTAATAATATACAGTTCACAAAATAGAGACTGATTATCTGAGTCGCGATCATACGAAAACTACAGAATAAACACGTTCCATTTATATAAAATAATTACGATAATTACACATAAAAAATATATCACGCTAACGAGCACGAATTAAACGAACGCGTGCCCCTTGTTAAGTAAACGTCGAAATAGCGAAAAGAATAAACCCAACGAACTACGACTGTTACAATCAACATATAAAGAACCGCAAAGACGAAACACGCCGATTTCGACGATTTCTTAATACGAGCCGGCCGATACGTCGCAATAATCTGGCCGGACAATTCGGCTATAAAACACAAAAATTACACCCTAGCGTCAGTCAGTGATTGGATCGTCTGTCCGTCGGTAGCCCACTAACTAGCCGGTGCAGTCGGCCGTTAGACCACCGGCCCTCGGCACAGCGAGTCGGTAGAACATGACATCTGTCTGCTCACGGGGACAAACACTACTCGTCTTTAGCAGAATGTGAGCGTACTCCAGTCACGGGTCACCAAGTAGCAAAAGTCGGTATTCCGAGGATCAAAGGTTGTTCTCTTCGCCAGGATTTCTGCGTCTCGACTCCTTTTTACTGTCGGTAAATTTGCATAGGCGAACTCACCGTCCCAACCATTTCTCGGTTAATTGTACAAGTGATTTGGTATTTAATAACCACATTCCTTAGATAATTCTCGAATTCACAATCCCGAAAACAAATCTACGTAATAACTCGTTAAAGTTAAACAAATCACCCTTCACTAAAACTTATATATATATACATATAGGTCTTTCCTTTCTTTCTCTTTTGGGTTATTACAAAATTTTGTTATAGTCAGACCCTCACCACCATATAAATGTTTATACATACGCTACTGATTATATTATATATTCTTACGACAACCCGTAGATTGGCATAATTTCATAAACCAAATTGAAACGCTCCCCGTATTTAAATATTTTGTTGTCCGTTGCAAAGCGATCGTTCTCAAATATCTCTCTCACTCACACCCGCACATTATATATGCATAAATGTATATTATACGTGTACTTACGTCAAGTACTTAAGTACTTGACGCCTTGATGTTTCGCTTCATTTAAGTTTTATTAGTTATATGCTTTTTCTCTGTATAACTTAATACGTATATATGTTTCGAAAAACAATATTAATTAAATACGATTTAAAAAAAAAATGAACTATATTAAAACGTATAAAAAAGAATAAAATCGGCTCAAGATTATTTAATTTCTTTCACTTCGTAAATTCTACTACTCGTGCCAAAAATATTTGTTTACGAATTCCTTGATGTCCCTTAATGTGTTCGACCGGAAAATCCGAAAACAAATCGTTACCAACGTTTATTGTGGCGCCATCGAGTGTACAGGTGCAGTAGATAGTTGGGAAGGGGGAGGATTTTCATTCTCGTCAGTTGTCCGTTAGAGCGCTTGACCCATTTATAGTCACGGACGGCGTCGTATTACCACAGCATTTCTGACATGGCGGCGGTACAATCACTGGCCATTCGGGGCGATTTTTTGAAGGCGACGCAAAAGGCTTTTACCACTAGAAAACGAATGACGAACAAAAGTCAACAGACGCAACCGGCATCAGCATCTGTAAGTAAACGTTTAGTATCAATACGCAGAGCGGGGGGAACGAACCTTTTAGTGACGAGTGCCAACGTTTTTCGATCAAGATTCTCAAAAAAAAAAAAATATACCGTCAGCTGTGCCTCGCCAAAAATGAACGAGTGAAATGCGTTTACGCACTTAAACGTACGAGTTGGATACGCGTCATATTTCTATATTATAAATTTTACGTCAGTTTTTCCGACAAAATTGTAATATCAACGGAAGTGTAGATTGTAAATATTAGCGAAATGCCTGTATCGCAGCCGCCGTAGGTGTCCAACGAATTCGCAATGACGAGAATAAATTTTGGCGAACGGAATACATTCGTATTTCCGAATGAAATCGATTAATCCGAAATTTGAACGCGTCCAGTTCCAAATAATGTAAACCCGAAAAGTCGTGGTGTCTCAAGAGCGTCCCGGGAATGGGGAGGTGTGTAAGGTATTAGAAAATACGCGCGGCTTTTAAATGGCCAAATTCGATTGCCGTCGTTTAAATTCGGCGGCGGGCGGCGTACCCGAACCAATCAATAACCGATGTACCTTGCCGCTATTCCAAGATACACAAATGTCCGCCGATTGCGTGTCCCGCGACCATGGTGGTCAGCGACCGCGAATTGTATTCGGTTGGTTAGGTTAGGTTTAGGTTTTTTAAGTCGCGTTTGCCATAAACAAGCTGTTCGACCTGGTGTTGAAAACCTATGCGGACTTCACAAACAAATGGAAACACCAGTGTTCCTTCCCGAATTTCGTCCGAATAATGGACATGACAAATTGCCTCGTCCGGATGCTGTACCGTTTGATGGACGACGTGAACCGAGCTG
This sequence comes from Geopemphigus sp. TES_GeoC_2020, assembly GCA_025469175.1. Taxonomy (NCBI): domain Eukaryota; kingdom Metazoa; phylum Arthropoda; class Insecta; order Hemiptera; family Aphididae; genus Geopemphigus; species Geopemphigus sp. TES_GeoC_2020. The sequence goes on along the minus strand of JAIPRN010001274.1, from coordinate 2,606 downwards.
ACGCCGGCGCGCCCAATGGTCAGCTCATCGACGACTACGACGTGTGCCGGAAAATGTACTACAAAATCAAAGAATACATCGTGGCGTGCCACCGTTGAGAACTACATATGAGGACGTCGGTTAGAGCTTAAGTAAAAAACCGCGCGGCCGCCTTATTAATTATCATCCCGGAGATTATTGTTGGAGTTGAAACCGAAATTCGGCGCGTCCGTAACTGTCCGTGTGTTGTTCGAACGTGAGCGGAGACTCTTGACTTTAATAGAAGTCCGGCGGCGGTGCGTCTAGAAAGAAACAAACCGAAAAATTAAAGCCGATTGTCATATTTCGATGAGTGAGAGGGAGGAGGATTTTACTTTAGCATTAACGCGACCATACAATTTTTACGTTTTAAATATTTTGGGATACTAATCGGATAGTAGATTCGTAAGTGGGTAAGCGGTATTTCACGCGACCGTCTGAACACGCCCGCGGTTTCCGCAAATGTCGTTCCGTTTCATTCGGGCCTTCGTAAACTAACAAGCGTGTTTGATGTCGCAATGACACGGACCGTAACATATTATACAACTAAGCCTGACCTCAAGTTTCGGAAAGGCCAACAACGATCATGGCGAACAGAAAACGTAGCGACCTACTCGTCGTGGCCGGTGATCGTCCCAATTTTGTAAATAATAAATAAATGCCAGTATCACCGCCACCGTAGATGTCCAACGAATTCGCAATGACGAGAATAAACTTTGGTGAGCGGAATACATTCGTGTTTCCCAATGAAATCGATTAATCCGAAATTTGAACGCGTCCTGTTCCAAATAATGTAAACCCGAAAAGTCGTGGTGTCTCAAGAGCGTCCCGGGAATGGGGAGGTGTGTAAGGTATTAGAAAATACGCGCGGCTTTTAAATGGCCAAATTCGGATGCCGTCGTTTAAATTCGGCGACGGACGGCTTACCCGAACCAATCAATAACCGATGGACCTTGCCGCCGTTCCAAGATATACAAATGACCGCCGATTGGGTGTCCTGCGACCATGGTAGTCAGCGACCGCGAAACATGTCAGCAACACGTTGCCTTTGTCCCAAATCGCGTTCGTCGTTAACGGGCTGTTCGATCTGCTGTTGAAAACGTACGCGGACTTCAAAAACAAATTGAAACACGAGTATTCCTTCTCGAATTTCGTCGGAGTAGTGGAAATGAAGTATTGCCTCGTCCGGATGCTGTGGCGTATGGTGAACGAAGTTAACGCGTTGAAAATGCGTTTACGCACTTTCATTGTGTAAATTCTTGTACGTCTGTCAAAAATATTTGCTAAAAATTCCTTGATTGCTGTGCTCGATCGAAAAATTCCGAAAACAAATCGTTACTCACATTTATTGTGGCGCCATCGAGTGTACAGGCGCAATGTACTGTCGGGGGTATGTTCTTTCTCGTCTATTTTCCGCTAGAGCGCTTTACCTATTTATAGTCACGGATGGCATCTCCGTCACGTCGCTAAACGGTATTCGGAATACCGGTAAACCGTACGTACGTTTCGTTCAATAACATATTTGAAAATATATGTTGTCAAAGCAACGGTATTCTAGAATGCCTTATATCCCGGCCTAATCGCACGGCGTAACTGGGACAACGAAACTCGAAAAATAACTATCGAAATTGCGAATAGATATTCGAACGTTCACGGATTTTCTCATTTCGCATTACGCGCACTTCTAACGACGTGTAATTAATATTCGTACGACGAACAATGAACATCATTAAAAAAATGAAAAAAGCGTTCGTGGGTGCGATAAGGTGGATGAGAAAGAATAAGAAATCTGACGACACGTCCCATGTGTCTTACATAAGTAATTACAGCGATCAGGACTTAAAGCATTACGGGATCAAAAGGCCTCGAGGAGTGAGACTCGGATCGAACGAATCGTTATGGGACTATAGGCACCATGTCGCCATACGAATGATTAAAAAGAAGCCGCCGAAACCGCGACCGGACGATGACGGCAACCAACCTAGCGGTTCCGGCCAAGTGGCGAATGTTTTGAATTTGCTCGATGTTTTGAGGGCCCAAAAGGAGGAGAAGCGACTGCGCAATCTTAAGCCGGACGACGAGGGCAATTACCCCAGCAGTTCCGACAATAGGGGCGAACAGTCGCCGATGAAATGGGTCGATATAATGAAGGCGCAAATAGAGGAGATGCGACTGCACAATATGAAGCCGGATTATGAAGGCAATCGCTCTGTTAGTTCCGAAATGGAGGAGGATGAGACGTTAATCAAATGGGACGATATTATGAAAGCGCAAATGGAGGAGAAGCGACTGCGCAAACTGAAGCAGGAGTATGAAGAAGCAAAAGTGCGATCGGACGACGAGGGCAATTCCTCTAGCAATTCCGACATAACGGCGGAACAATCACCAATCACATGGATCGATATATTAAGGGCGCAAATGGAAGAGAGGCGACTGCGCGAATTGAATCAGGAGTACGATGAAGCGAAACCGCGAACGGACGACGACGACGACGATAACCGTACCATTTCTAACGTAGCGGCGGAACAGATACCGGTCGACGAGGGTGATAACACTAATAGTTCCGATGTGGCGACGGAACAGCAGCC
>JAIPRN010001273.1:28789-49959 GCA_025469175.1 Geopemphigus sp. TES_GeoC_2020 | reverse complement strand
ATTTAAACCGTCCCGATTTCCTCGATTATCCATTCAGTAGCGTCCACGCGTTTCCGGACGTTGGTACGTAAAATAAGAATATCGTACGCTCTCCCGAGCGTTGTTTTTACGTTTGCCGCGCGGCGAACGAAAATATTATTACAGACGGACGGGCGCGTCTATCGATAACAAATTGTGTCAATACGGCGGACACGCGTTTTATGATCGAAAGTAAAAGGGCGCGTAAAAGGGACCGGGACACGGGGGGGGTGTGGCGAAGTGTAGGAACGTACAAATTGTGGACCCTATTAATCACGTTGATTCTGTGGTGGTGGTGGTGTGGCTATTTTTGTTTACAGAAAGCGAGGCTGGCTCGGATACGGATAGCGAAGGCCTCGTCGGGCGCCGCGTTCGTCAGCAAAAAGAAGGCCGCCGAAGCCAGATTGGCGGCCCAAGAGTCCGGGATGGACTTTGATGAAAATTACAGAGAGGAAGACATATTCGAGTTGCAGCACCATCATTTGCTCCGCTGTTTGGAAAAAACGACCGTACGTAATTTCAACCGCGTTTTTATTCAACCGCGTCGCTTTCATTCGCTCGTTTTCTATTTGGGCCGTTCCATTTTCGCGGAATACGTTTTCCTCCCCTAAACACAGATCAGTTCGTTTCGCGTTTTTTTTTTTAACGGAATGTAATCAAATATGTATATTTATACGCGAAACGGACGCAATTCGGAAAATATCGTTTTCCGCACGCTAATTATCGTTATCCGGAGTGGCCGCGGTAAAACGCGCGAACGAATTCGAATTCCCGACGACTGTGCCCGCGTACTCACACTCGTGGTGCGCCCCGCGAGTTTTTGGAAAAGTAAACGGACCGACGCGTTAAAATCGAACGTTCGACGCGGCAAACCGTGTACGCCTTACACGTTACACACCCGTGTGCACGCAACGCCGTTACGTTAGTTCGTTACGAAGTAGGTACTCGCCGAACGATTGACCAGAAACGTCGCCGTTCCGTATGAAAAAACGCGAATTCGGACGTTTTGCTTCCGAAATATATTTTTTAAACGTCCCGTATATATATATCCAAGTAGTCGGCGGTACGCTTTTACCGTTTAAAAAGAACGCGATATGTAGAACCGAAATCGTGTTCGGACCGGTTCTCTATTTGTCCGACAAAGGGCCGCCATTTTTAAAAAGTCCGGATTATCGCGCGAAATCGCGCTTCGGTATTAACGGGTCGCCTTTTTACGTCACGACTCCGTACGGTTACGTGTCGACAAACGAATAACCGGCCGGCGTGACCTGAGCGTATGAGTTCTCGAATTTTACTAAATCGCGGTAGTGCTTCGGGTTTTTACTTTGTACGAAACGAGTTTGTTAAAATATATCCTCTCGTCGCGCCCTTAATAACAAGGCACTCAATACGTTATACTTTTGTTTCGTTCGTTCAATATTCAGTTGGCGTACGAAAACGTAAACGTACCGCGAAAAACTTTCAATGTCTGAAACGTGTTCGGGACTCTTTACGTAATCGTCGAAACAGTCCGTCACGACGATCGTCATAAAAAAAAAAACCGCGTTGCCTTTTGAACGAAATTTAACCAAGTGTACTATACCAACGGTACGAAATTAACGTAATTTAAAAATGTAGTTAATTAAAAGAAAAAAATCCGACGCCTTAAGTAATTTCGTTTTATTTTGTCAACTCGTTAAAATGTCTCGAGAAATCGGTTCATTCCGTTCCTTTAACTCGTGTCATCGTCGCGATGTAATCGTGTAATCGAAACCGATACAAAAATGTGTCGGACGCGCGCGCGGTTTTCTCGACATTTTTTCGAAATCGCGACGACCGCCGAATTGATTACTGAACGACGGAACGAAATCGACGGCGGCGATGTCCCGAGTTTTCGAATTTACGATTTCGGTCGCGGACGTTACGTAATCTGTTTACCGATTTTCCAGGGGAAACGAAACGATTTTCGTTTTCGGCCCGTTATCGACGAACGTTTCCCCCCCGCGGTCGGTAAATTCTCGCGATCGCCGCGCCACGAACGCGCGGGATTCGGTTTCGGTGAAACTAATTTGTACGGTACACGCGGACGGTTTATAATTAACGTCGGGGCGCGAAAACGTCGGAATTGGAATTACGATGTTCCCGTAACGGAACGAGCGAGATCGGATTAAGCGCGTCGGGGGGGGGGGGGGGGGGGGGGAAATACGGAAATTAAAAAAACGAAAAACGCGGTAATTTCCGGGGCAACGTTTCCACCGCGGCATCGAACGAACTGACGTTTTTCCGCGTGCAACGTCTCGTTAACCCGTTAATTGTGGTTACGCCGACCGCGGTCGGTTTCGTTTTTTTCGTTTCCGTGACCGTGTCGGTTCGCCGAGTACGTTGCCGAGTTGGACGGGAACGGAAACCATACCGTAGTCGACTGAAAGGGTCTCTGGGTATGATCAGGTCTCGGTGTCACGCGAGTTCGTTTGTTCGGCCCCATCGTACGCGGTTCGAAATCGCTCGCTACCAGCCTAACAACCGATTGCGAAAATCGATTCCGCGTCCCGTTCGCCCGTCCGACCACACTCGGATCCGAATAACCGCCGTAATTCTTCTTTCCGCCGTCGCCGTTTTTCATTGCCCTCGTGACGATCGTACGATAATTGGTGTTCGTCTCGTCGAATCGGCCGAAACGTTATCGGGGAAAATTCGTCGTTTTCTTAGGGGGGGGAGGGGATGACGAACGTGTGAAGCCGACACACATCTCGCGTGTCCCGCCGCCGTATTTACGTTCGGACCGTAGTTACAGCTGTACGGTGTCGGACCGACGTCGCGAATTCAACTTGATCGGGACACATTTTCGGCTCGAAATTGACGCCGGAGCCACCCGACTTTCGTACCGAGGTGCCGGAAGCGCGTAACGTCGTCGGGTTTAAGACGAACGTTTCACGACGCCGATTCGTTTTGCGGACGCTTTTTGTGTGGCCCCGGGGCCTGATCGTGATGATCGGCCGCCACGTCGTCCCTTTGGGAAACGTACGCGAATTACGCGTCGCGACCCGCGGACTAACCTAACCGTTTTACCGAATCCGACGTTTCGACCGAACGATATTAAAAAAGACCGTTTCGGAAACGGATCGAGAGTTTAATATACAGCCCCGCGCTCGGAGCGAACATCCGCGAAAGAGCATTCCGACAATATATATATATATATCCGTCGAGCCGGCGATTAAAACGTTTCGGGTGAGCGGGAGACCGATCGGCTAGAACGCAGCGACGCGGAATTGTCGAATTGCGCGGTGGACGTAGAGGTAAAACCGTCGGACGGCGATATTCGTCGCTATCCGGCACTTACGTACTACGGGACGTCGTGTAGACCGAATCTATTTCCGTTTCGCTTTTTATTCGGTCGTTCGCGCGCGCGCGTTCGCAGACGCTCCGGCAATTTTATCGCCGTGTTTATTTAGGACGGTCGCGCACGCCCGCCGCGCGGACCGTAATAGAGCGGAATTAACGTTAACGGTATTTATACATAAATATTTAACACTCCGGTCGCGGTTCCGTCCGTTTTGGGCGTACTATCGAAAATAAGCGCCCGGGAAGGGGGTGGGAGAGCGTCCGCTCGGACGGACGGTTACGAACAACGTCACAATATTTAGCCGCGTTATTTACGCGTCGAAATCGGCGCGACGTTTAAACGAAATGGACAAAAACGCGAACCGTCTCGGCCGGTTGTTTGAACAAAACGGTGCGTGCCGCCGGCACGATGGACGACGACGATCGTGGTGAAAACCGAAACGTACACGGAACGGATTCGAACAGTAGTCGGGAGTAGATTCGAATAAACGCGTTCGGCCAAAAATACGAAAAACGTCGCGGCGCGTTTATTTTTTTTTTTTTGTGGAACCCGTTCAACTTCGGCCATTTTCGTCCCGTGTTTCAAAATTTTTTTACACGCACATAAATATACACACACACACACACATTATATTTATATATCTTTGATTTTTTTTTTGTTTTTTTGTTTTTGTTTTGTTTTTGTTGTTCGCGTGTTAGGATAGAGAATTCGTGGAACTCGAAGTGCCGTATAATATCCAATCAAAAAGACCGTGTTCGCCGTCTCCCCTACTGAGCCCCAGCCACTCGGTTTTAAGCCGTGTGAACTTTTTAAGCGCATGCTGCACAAGATGCTGTAATCAACGGTATCAGGTTTGCTGGTTTCTATATAATTCTTTATAATACGTATTGTTTACCTCGGCGCGCCGTCGACGCGCGCTAGATAGACGGGCCGCCGTTCCGAAATCGGCCCGTCCGACTAACGGGCGTTCAAATTTCGTTCCGTATCTCGTCCGCCGCTTCTTGTCGTTCGCACACGCCCGTTTCGTTTAGTCGGTTAGTGAGTCTCGCGATACGATCGCCGAACCACCACCCGGCCGGCCGCGAACAACTACCGAACGATAAGAATCGGCGGCGCCCCGTTAACGAGTAGAATTCGTATACTATTAGTTGTTGGAACGTATTGATCGCTTTTATTATTCGTACGCGTTAGTTTAGTTTAGACGTCTTACGTGTATATATTCATTTATAGTACGCTGTATGTTTTGAAACGTAGACACACGTTCGTGTATATTATACTTATACGTTACCGTGAACGGTTAACGGCGAATTCACCAAAAAACGAAAATCCGGCCGCCGACGTGTCCCAACGAACGGTCGTTGATGTCCGTGACCGTCGCGTGTAAACGTCGTCGGCGCGGCTGTTATGCCCCTGGGGGGCACTTGCGTTATGATCGTCCGTCCCGGAAAGACGAAAGGGCGAACGAGTCGCGTAGTCGGTCGGTAACTTGTGGGAGGCAGTTATTTGAACGCCGACATTACCGACGGAGCTCGGAGGGACGGATACCCGACTACCGTCTATTCGTAGTAATAATCCCGGTAAATCCGATAGACCGGTTCCCCGTCCCGTCGGGAGCGTATTTAGAGAGCGTTCTCGGGAATGGCCGAGACGTTCGTTTAAATTTCTGGCCCAGGACCTTAAAAACTGGCGAAACCTCGCGGGACTATCGACTTGAAATTCTCGATCGAAGTTACCACTAACGGTATATTTGTTTAAGGAACTTTCGCCGAATTTTCGTGAACCGGGGACGACGGAGATCTCTGTTAACCATAAACCGGCTCTCCGTCATCCCCGTCCCTTGCACACGCGCACGCAAGCACGCACGCACGCACCTATACGCGTGGGTCGCGCGGGATTATTTTAACACGGCCGGTTCGCGTGCCGCTATGTTACAGAAACACAAACGGGAGAGTTCGCCGGATTCCATCGGCGAGCCGATCAACGACGACGAACTGATGGTCGGCGTGCAAATGAAACAACGGCGTCAAACGGCCACGGGCGGTGGCGGCGGCGGCAAGTCGAGCAATTCGCTGGACTTCAACGGGTGTGACGCGCCGCCGTCGGCCTCGGCCGGCGATCGTAAACCGGCGTCGCCCGTGGACTCGCCGTCGTCCGCGGCCGCGACGATAACGATCGCGGACAACGGTGGCGGTAATCGCGGTGGAATGGTCGCCGCCAACGCCGGAGCCGGCGGTTCCACTTCCGTGGTGTCCGTGCAAGGCTGCAACAAGCCCAACTCGAGTACGTCGTCCGTCGTCGTCAACTTGCCCGCGTCCTATCCAAACTCGGAAATGGACTACGGGTCGTATCCTCCGTCCCCCGCGTCGAAGTCATCGAACAACGACAAGCCGCAAGTACGGATCACGTTCCTCTAGCCGTCCGTCGTCTCCACGTCGCCGTTGTCGTTATTATTATTAATATTATTATCGTCGCGTTTCTCGTTTTTTCGGCTCACCGATTGCCGCCCGTTCGTTTGTCCGTCGTAGACTATTCCACTCGCGTTTCGTCGTTTACGCACGCGTTCGATTACCATTTCCTCTTCTCTTCACACGTACCGTAGTGCACCCGCGTCGTCGTCGAGAACGAAAACGTACGTCACGCCCCACCCAAGGGCCGTTTTCGAAAAGTTTTTAAATTTGACGTACTTAAACCGACCGAATCGCTTCGACGTGCCTCCGAACGATTTTTTGGCGTTTGATTATTAGCCGACGACGTTTTGACGTTTTTTCCGCGGACTCGAGTTTTGTTTGTTTGTATACTTTACATAATAAACGGTCACGCGAGTACGTTTTCCTTTGAAACCAAACAAAAACGCCGCGTTTCGTGCAGAAACAACAACGACCGTTCCCGTCCCACACTTTTTATCGACAATTTCGGTTCTAACCGTACGTAACCAGACCGATAACCAGCAAATCGGATCGTTATACACATATAACGAGAGGCGTGCCTAGCTAAATACACCGTCGGAACATCGGCGAGATACGCGCGCTTAGAAACGTTTAATTATTACAGCGTACGCGATGGTTCGATAGTTTGTTTTTTGTTCGTTCCCAGTCAGATATTTTACGCGATAGTGGAAACGAATAGAAGAAACTCCCAAACTCCGCGTATTTACTGAACCGGAAAGTATATTTTTACGCGAACGACGATTTTCGTTATTTCGCGGGAGAACGAGAACGATTTTCGAAAATCCGTCGACGCGTACTCTATAAATATATATATATGCATTGTGTAAAAGAACGGGCGCCGTCAAACGAAATATTGTAACCCGCCTCGGGCGCGCTTTGCGTTCGTGGCAAGAGTGTGTACACGACGAACACGCCGAAACGATATCGACGAGCGACACCGAGTGCGGCAATTTGGCCCGCCGGTCCGTCGTGCGTTCAAGCGTTTAATCGAATATATCGCCGAACGGATTATTTACGCCGAATATATTCTCCCGTCGTCGCTTATCCCGTACGGGTGGTGTACGCCTAACGCGTACCCTCGTTCCGTGGGTATCCAATAACGTTTCGATACCTACAAACGACCGCAGCCGTCGTATAATCAGCGGGCGTATCCACGCGCGTTATATACGACAATTATCAGACACACGCGCGTCTTTCCGAATCGTGTAAATCAACCTGTACCGCGGCGTACGGCAATAGAATAACGGGACCACCCGTCCGTCCGTAAATCACAACGCGCCGCGTTCGGCTCCAGAAATCGCCATGGTCGGACGCCGTGTACCCCACCACCCCATCCCTCAGCATTCCTCGCGTAAGCGTAGAGATAATGTTCGCCCCATATACGTCCATTACGTCGCCAAAAAATACGCGCGCTCCCGAGCCCACTTATATCGTTAACCCGATCTGCATTCCGCGCGCCCCGGTCCCGTTTCTGTTCCACGCGTTTGTTACCGTTTCGCCGACTCACCATCGACCGGGTAACCAAAACGTCACCGTACCCGCGTACCCGGACGAATATATTTTCGATTCGTCCGTGTTCTATCCATCGCCTACACCAACTGCCCGGCAAAATGTCCACTGATAACCAACGTTTGTTTTTACTAACACGCTACCTTTCGGGAAATTTAACGACACGCCGACCTATCCGCATTTTATTATATACTTCCGAATTCGCCTCGACGATCCGTCTCGCCAATGACTCCGATTGACGTTAGTTCAATCGTTTCGAATTTTTTCCCCGGTGTTTGTAACGTTATTGAAACACTTTTTTGAAAACGCTCGAATGGGCTTTTGAACACGTTTGAAAAAGTATTTGTCACCTCGTCGTCGTCTACTATAACGAATGACCATTCGAATTTTACATTCTTTCGTTCACGTCGGCCATCGCCGTCAATGAAAGATGTTCCGTTTCTTCGATTTATATTAACGAAATATTGTTTCTCCTGTACCCGAAAAAGTGTTCGAAATTTCGACCAGGTTACTTCTAAATTTATATCGAACTTATATTAACTCTACCGCGAAGTTATATATATATATATATATATATATATAAATCGACAATTAAAAGGTAAATTATTGTACGCCACGCTTTTCTTCAATTCCGTATTTTTTCGATAGGATTCTCCGTTTGATTCTCTCTTGATTCTTTTTTCGCGTATTTTTCGTAACAACTATTTTAGGAAAATAAATTAGTAGATAAAACGTTTTACCCGTTGTACACGACCGCGTACGGCTTGTCGTCACCAACGAGGGGTAAATTTGTAATTTTTCGTGTACGGTCGCAAAACTTAAACTTTTTCTGGAACCGAAACCCCTATTTAAATAATTATAATATTATTATACGAATAAACGGACGTCGTTACGGAAATAAGCGGTTTCGGCGTAATGCGAGGGCGTAAACTGTCGAAACTAATTTACCACAAAATTGAAAATCATAATTAACGTAAAAAACGCGTAGTCGTTTAACTTTTAGGGAAAATGTCGTCACTCGCGTCACAATGCGTCGTCGTCTAACCGTCGACGCGCCCGAATTAAATTTTTAATCGTTCTATCGTCGAATGTTTATAACGACGGGTCGATATCGTTCAAAAGAGCGTCTCGTCCCGGGAAAAAAAAATTTCGAACTTAAACCGTACGTTCCGTTCGTGGTAAACCTTTGATTGATATCAGACACAGCCGGCGGTATGATTTGCGGCTATACCGCAACAGAAAAGTCGTTAGTTCTAAATCGTTAAAATCCGGGCGGACGATTAATTATCGTATATATATATATATGTTAGCGAATAAGTCCTAACGATATACCAACATATTTATCCCGCAGTTCCGTCACGTTTACTGAATCGAGCACGAATCAAATCCGAAACGATTACTTAAAATACGAACGACAATATACGTACGTTTCCGCTTTCCGTCGTCGACTATTATTACGAACTTAAACGATACGTTCCGATCCCTTTAATATCCAAAAAAAAAACACAAAAATCGCCTAAATCGGCGTCCGTAAAGGAGAAGTTTTTTAAACCGACGACGAAACTCGTACGGTGTTATTGACTCAGGCGAACAAAATTGGGACGAATCCCAGCGTACGGGTCGTAATTTTTTGGAACAGTGCCCTCGACACGCGTGCTTATATATATATATACATACGCGCTTTAATTTATTTTACATTTATACTATTGTAACACGTAACACCTGTTTTTGTCCGAAAGAACTCTGGCACCAGTTATATATTGTACACCGAAAACAACTTTAGGTGGGTTCCGTTTTTTTATCCTATTGCGTGTGTGTGTGTATATATATATATATATATATATATATATATATATACATATACGTTATTACCGTTATTTTCGTTTCGTATTTTACGGTTATAACGTCGAGATAGTATAACGATCGTGCGCGAATACCACCCACGGAACGGAAGCGGAGACGTTTATATATTATACCCAGTACCGTTTTGCCGCGTGATTTCGTTGTTTTTAGCGAGGCTATTCGAAAATATTAGTTCCACCGTACGTTCGGTATACGTATACAGGGCGATTCAAAAGCCTTCGTCCGATTGAGAAACGGTAGATCGTACGTATATTCGGAAACGATTAAAGCGACGCACCCGACCGAATTTTAATAACACGGCGTGTTACGCGCGTACAATATTCGCGACCGACCGGCGCATATCTCTGACGTGTCACCCACCCACGCCGATCGGGAGAATTATCACGTCGAACCACTCGAATTTTCCCAAAATAATATCGCGTGTACAATGTCGCGCTGCAAATTCACGCCGCGCGTGATTTTCGAATCGATTACGAATTCGTGTATCGTTCAAATCTCGAAATGTGTTGAAGCGATCGGCGAGGCGATACGTTTTTCTTAAACGCGAAGGTTCGTTTGTCCGTATAACGGTACGCAAAGTCGTCACATCTCGAGGAATCGTCGGATTTCGGTCTTCGTTTTCCTATTTAGTATTTATTACTTTTTACGCGTCCCGTTAGACTCCGCGATTTTCAAAAACCGAATTTCAGAAATTGTAATTAACGTCCGACCAATTCGTCGTATATTTATTAAACGTAATCCCGCCGCCGTCGTTTTAAAGTTTAATCGCGACCCGTGCAAAGGCATCAAAACGATCCGGGAATCTGAATATCGCTTACGTGCCGGAAACGTTTTGCCCTAATAAGTAGCCCGTTTTTGGTCGTCGAACCGGAAAGTCGTCTATACATTTTACTCTTCGGACAAATGGTCGGGTCCGACACGGTCACCGTCGATTACGATTTACGCGCAGCCGTCGAAGTCGAACACCCCTGTACATATGTTAAAATTCTCGTATACCGGTCAATGGCGTGATCTATCGGCGAATTCTCGAGGTCAATCGCGCCAATTACCGCCGATATAGTTCACGTTTAAACTTGCCAACGGAATTTATCATAAATACAGTTCACTACGTAAAATTGTTCGGTTTTTAAAAATCCCGAACAAGTAACTTCCGTGGCGAATTCGTACGTTCCTATATACGTTTCTCGTTATTAAACAATAATTTTACACGTTTACGAAATCGAATAAAATAGTTTACCGAATCGAAAATAATCGAATTATGTATACATATAAACTTCGCGCGAATATGAATACACGGAATCCCTAAAGATAACCGTATTTATTATTCTACAATGTTATAACGTTAATCCGGTTGCCGTTCGTTCTTTAGCGATGATGTCGCTTGCTGTCGGTAGATCACACTCGACGATAATAATAATACGAGCACTTCGATTTTACCAACTTATTAATTTTACCTCCCGAAGCGTTTTTTCTAAAAAATATCGAGGGTCCGCGACAAAAGCCGTGTGACCTATTTGTTCTCGGCATTATAATAATTAAAGCGCGTACATGTTAATGTATAGCCGTTTCTATATATCATAACGTATTCGCCAAACTTTTATCACAAACATATACTTAAATATCGGTATTAAAAACTAAATTATTAATTTTTCGACTAATCGTTATAGTTTTCATAAAATACGATTATTGTGTAACGCGACGCCTACGGGCTATGAATAAAAGTAATTTCGTATACAATAAGCGTAATATTGACTTCGTAATCATTATATATATATATATATATATTTAATATAGAATCTCCGCGGAGATAAAGAAACATTTTCGTCTATTTTAGAATCGATAATAGTCGTGTATATAGTATTATTTAAATTACATTAAAAATCGACGTTATTATTTATTTATTCGAATAATTACATACATATGTATGCGTAGGACGTGTCAATAACGAGTGAAATATAATATATAATATGCTCTTGCCATACACTTTTTATACGTATTTTACTATATTAGAAATTTTTCTCCGATTCATAGGTCAAAATGATATGATTGTATAATATTATAACGTTATTATAAGTAAAACTCTATATTAAATTATCGACGTACGATATATCGATAATACGAAAATTTAAAAACACCACATTTTGATCATATCGATTATACAATAATTTATTTAGAACTTTATACTTATTTTTTACTAGTAAAATATTATATATATATATATAACGTTTTACAATGGGTTTCCAGATCTTAGCAGGTCTACATCCGAAACAAAATTTCGTCCAAACTTATTTGTCGTAATAGATTCATAACGCATGTAACTAATTTACAAGATTGGGACTTGACGCGTTAAAAGTTTTAATGTCGGGATAACTAGATAAGTTACTTTCCTAAAAACTCGGCGCGTGTTACGGTTTCGTTAATTACGTCAAGTTGAATTAACGAAGATATCTAGAACGTCAGATTTTATCGTTAACATTTTAATTAAGCTTCGGGTTACTCTTTTTTTTCGATTTTTAAAAAACACTAACTTCTAATTTAATTCGACTCGTACGTTTTTTTACCTATAATGTAATATAATTTAATTTAGTGAGTCAAAAAAAGAACAATTATAGCGAACTTACCCAGTCTTGCTGTTTGATGTCCAAATATTGCGCGCGTTAGATTAAATTTAATTCCTACGTATATTATATATATATATATATATACACGTACATAATTTATCCAAAACAATAGGATCGAGCAGATAATTAGAAATATTATTTAATACGGATAAAAAAATTAACGAAACAGGATACCTGCGCATGTATCTAATCGCACGCGATTACGTTGAAAATTTAAAATAAATCGAATAAATATGCAAGCATTTTTGTTTTTCGGATTAAATTTTGAAAAATTATAATAAAATAACTTAAAATTTACAATTTTTTTTTTTTATAAAAACATACATATTACAAAAGGAACATTTGGACGAAACTGACAGTTTGGATACATAGTTGGATCTAACATCTATCAACCATATAACGAATTGATATATATATATATAGATATATACGTATAGAATTACACAATCATATATATATGATATTATTATTATTAGAATTAATTCGACGACGCCTACTATGCCGTAATAGTACGTAATATGGAATTCGATCCCAATAACGAGAAATTAAAATCGAAACGATTTTTAACGAAAAGTGCGTACTACTGCCGAATATATTAGGTATTTTTATTATCGCGAGTTGGCCCAAATGAAGTCTGTAGTAAATTTATATAAGCGTTTTGATGAAAATATTCTAAATCACTGTTATTTTTTATTACTATTATTATTAATCGGTATATTTTATTGAACGTAAATACTCGTACAATGCCATCTGTCCATATCTATCTATCCAACTATATATATATATATATATGTTTGTTGTACGACATACCTCGAGTCGTTTAGGTCTCGAAGGGTAATCATTAATATTGTATGAATTTTAATATAATTTTAAATCGTAATAATAAAATTATAATATTATAAATAACGAACATTTTATATCATATATATATATATATATTACTATTATTATCGTATTATTGTCCTAATTGTATTTGTTCTTATATTAAAATCGTTAGTTTTGTCTCGTTAGTATTTTTTTATTATTAATTATCGTTGTAATCGCGCTCTAACTTTCTCGGGTAGTAGATAAGTGTTATAAAAACAAAAATTATATAACGCGATATCTAAATAACGCGTTTTATATTATTAGATGTATTCGTATACATATTATTTAGTCGTAAATCGTCTGAATCGTCCAGACAGTATATTATATATACTATTCTATGTTATATATGTTATACAGGTGCGTTATTTCAAATGTGAATCTAAAAAACGTCTATATATATATATACGTGTATACTTAAGCGTATAATTTGTCAATCATTTTTTTCTTTTAGATTTGTATTAATAGAAATTGTATGGATCTATCGAATAACTATATATTATTATACGCCTATCGTGTAAAACGTATTCGAACGCGACAGAATCCTTTAGCGTATTATTCGTGCACATTACCCGCCGCTGGCCAAATTATTATCCGTTGATATCCGAACACGACGTTTGCCTAGGAATCGATCCGAGTATGTTTCAACGTGGAAAACCGACCGATTATACGTGGCACGGTTACCGACGGTAAGCGGCCCGACTGTGACCGCCGGTAACGTTCGAATTATTCGCTCGGAATAAACACGGAACTCGACGAACTACTCCGGAAAAAGAACTCCGGTAAACACACCCGTGCGGTTTTTTACCGCGTGCGGGGAGGTCCTACGTTTGCCGACTCGACCGTGGTCGTTGGCCGGGTAAACATTTACGAATTATAATCGCGCGTAACCATCGTCGAGGTATAGTATAACAAATAATATTCGTTTCGTAAACGATTATCGCCGGACGGACAATCGTTTCGATCGATTGCTCGGCCACACTTTTAATCGCGCGCCCGAGCAATCGATCGGTCCGTCGATTTGTAACCGTAGCTCGGGGGAACGGTTACGCGTTATTTAACCGAACCTTTCCGCCAGCGTCGTTCCGGTCGCAGCAGCGCGCGCGCGCGCGCGTTTGGTTGTACGAAATTATCGTCGCGTTACAATTAACGTACCGGACGACCATCCCGACGGCCGGGGATCGTTTACATCGACCAAACAATTCCGGACGATCCGAATGGTCGAAAACCAATTGGCGCCTTAACAACAATCTCCGTATCTCTTATCACACGTATCCGTTCCCTCCTATCAGCGTTACGGCGCAACGAAATCGCACCACGTCGTCCGTTCGGGCCGCCGTCTATTCGCGTTTTCCTCGGTTTTCTCGTCCGCCATTCGCGCTCGACGTCCGAATTTCCCGGGGCCACCCAGCCGTTTCATCCGTTCGGTATTCCGCGGGTACGTCGCCACCGCGTACAACAATCGCCCGACGTGGCCGCCCAATCCGTTATCTCGTTCGTTTCGTCAACGATAACAGTATCGACGTCCGTAATTGTATTTACGTGTTCCGCGTTCGTACGTCCCCCGAGCGTATTTGACGACCGCCGCCAACTGGCGTCCCGCGCCGTTTCGTCGTCGTCGCCACCGCGCGTTTTACCGTCCGTCAGTGTCGCGTCGCCGCTAGTGACATAGCCCGTCGCTAGAAATCGCCCGAGCCCGGTCGACAACAGTTCGTCCATCCGGTGTGCCCGTCCCGCGTCCGTCGCCATGAATACGGCCACGGCCGCCGCCAAGATGACCGGCGCCAAGGCTGTTGCCGTGAGTCTCGTGCTGTCCGGTTGCGTGATAGCCAACGCGTTCCGTCAGAAGAAACAGTTCTACCCGTCGGTCGTGTACATATGCAAGTCCAATCCGAGCATGACCGTAAGTACACCCGACGGCCGTACGATTTCGTCGAAAGTCTATATTCGTTCCGAGATGCGATACGTGATGATGGTGGCCCACACCCAACTTGCCACGTCCATCGTCATTTGTTCGTACTGTAGAGAACACAATCCGTTGGCATTTGCTACCGTTCAACGTAATAATCGGCGTGTCGTCGTCGACGACGTCCACCACCTTCGTAAATTCTCACGACCTACCTGAAAAATTACGATTTGCCGCCGTCCGTTAATTACTATACGCCACTGTCCGATCGATAACGTTAAAACAATCGTGTAACTATTTGAATCGAGATTCGTCGATCTAATATATATATATATATATATAAATTAGGATACGCTCGAACGTCCATTCCTATCTGAAACATATGTTGTAGTTCATCACCTCACCTACCACCGTCTTCTAATTTTAAAATCTTATCCATAAGGTGGACTTTATTAGACGATCTAAATTAACGCGAACGTTTATTATATATTTTTTGCGTTTTAGGTAATGTATATGCAAGCTATGGTAGGCGTCTACTTGCTGGGAAAATTAATCGGTAAAATATTTTTCGGCACATTACGTGCGGCCGAATCAGAAGTAAGTGTTAATTCTTTTTTATTCTTTTGTGAAAATTTACGTAATTCTATTTTCGTATTTTGTTTTAGCGGTTAATTGAAAAAGCTTGGTACGCTGTTACCGAAACATGTTTGGCGTTCACCATATTCAAAGACGATTTAAGCCCCAAATTTATAGCGCTGTTTACGTTGTTGTTGTTTTTAAAATGTTTTCATTGGTTGACGGAAGATCGAGTCGATTATGTCTGTATAAGATATTTTTTATTTTTTATTTTTTTTTTATTAACAATTTTTGATTTTTTTTCTAGATGGAACGTACACCGACCATTTCATATATGTTCCACGTGCGTCTATGGTGTAAGTAGTTTTAAATGCGTTACAATAGGGCCGTGAATTTAATATTGTATTACAAATACGACGTTCAACGTTTTATCGAACATCTAGGTTTTTATTTTCATATTTTATGTTTAAAAAAAGTAACGCAATGAAAGATTATAAAAACAATTTTCATTCGAATACTTTACCTTTAAAAGAATTGTTGTTGGATTATAGTACGTTTTAGCATTTAGCGCTTATAAACGTTGACAGTTGTGTATGGCCCGTGTCAACTGTTTTTTAAAAGATGTAAACGAATAATGCGAGAGAGTAATAATTGTATAAAATATAACTACGTTAGAAAGTTACGGTCCTAACAATAAGGAAATGTTATACATTTTTTTTTACAAATTCTCTACTCTAGTTATCGATTGTATTTTATATTTATTAATTTTTCATAGTACAAACTGTAAATTTTATGGGTTTTAATCGAATTGGATTTTTTTCAGTGCTGTTGACTATTTTAACATTGAGCGATGTATATTTTGTACATGATGCGTATACCACGACTGTAGCCAAAGGCCCATCAGTTCAGTTGGTTTTCGGATTTGAATACGCGTTACTTATAACGTTAGTAGCTAATGCTGCGTTTAAATATATCCTGCATGCGGTAGATATTTATAGCGACACGTTTTGGGAAAGTAAAGCCGTACTCATGTTGTATTTGGAATTTTTTATCGGTAATTAACGATTTAAAAATTTATTTTGTTTCGACTACTATATCGCCGTTGTTTTGATTTTGCGTCTAATAGGTTTGTGCAAAGCAATAATGTATATATTGTTCCTCGTAATCATGGTCCGTACTTACACGATACCTTTATTCGCTTTTCGGCCGATGTACCACACACTCAGGTAAGTTTTATAAATTGTCAAATTATTCATTACATGTTTTTCGTTTATTTCGTATAAGCGGTTGTTCTTTTACAATATTGTTATTTTTTTCGTAAACATTAGGCGTCAAACAATTTTACTACTTTTAGTACAAACATCTACGTTAATATTTATTATATTTCATACAAACTATATATTTAATAATACGTACGATAATAAACATGTAAAAATTAAAAAGAAGTAAATTTACGGACGCCTTTTTTTAGCTTCCCTGTAAACTCAATAATTGACCTTGTAATTATCGTTCTTTCGAGTAAATTGTACTTACATGTATAGCTTTATAATAATTAAATACTTCGCGTGTTTCGTAGGAATTTCAAAAAAGTGTTCCAAGACCTCGTACTCTCCCGTAGAGCTATTCATAACATGAACACTCTATACCCAGACGCCACTGTTGAAGATCTTCAAGCGATTGAGAATGTTTGCATTATTTGCCGCGAAGAAATGGTTGCGACCGGTAATGGAATACAAACAATTCTAATGTTTTAACCGTGTTCGAAGTTAATCTTTTTATTTTTTATTCCATAACACACAAACCAGCTACAAAAAAATTACCTTGCAACCATATATTTCATAAGTCGTGCCTACGCAGCTGGTTTCAAAGGCATCAAACGTGTCCTACATGTAGGTTGGATATATTGCGCCAACATTTGACGCCTCCGACTTATGCCGCAGCCCGTGTACCACCTCCAGTGAACCCGCCAACGACTACTCCAACAACGGATGTACCTCCTACTGCTGCTGCTAATGACGGCAATCAACCGCAATCATCTGCGAATATTCCCTCGGCGTCCAATATCGACGTTGATCCAAACGTTATTCGGTTCAGATTTAGGTCATTCGAAGAAGAACTGGAGCAGGTTGATGATGCGCCAATGTCCGCCAATATCGTAAACGACGAAAATGATGATATACATGAACAGAATGACTTAAACGAACCTTGGTCATTTTTTTTGGACGTAGGGGACGAAAATGGACCGTCATTTGACGGTGAGTGAAATTTCCTCAGGCGCCGACAATAACAAAATTAACAAATGTTTTCTTTTTCTTTTAGGACATTTGCCGCCACAAGCCAATTCGTCCTTTAACGGCGTACCTCCGTTTCCATCGAATGTACCATTTGTCGGCGGTAAATTTAAATATTTAAACTATTGAACGTTTATACGATCTTCACATCCACACGGATGACAATTTTTATATTGATAAAAACTAAACGGCGTTTGTAGGGTTGGCTATTAAAATGCCAAAAATACCTGACAATTTGGACAGTTTGACGGACGAAGAATTGCGACTGATGGAAGAAAATACCAGAAGAGGATGTATCGCTCGCCTTAAATACATCAACAATATTAAATGTATGCTGGACGCTTCCGTGACGTTAATGAATCATTATTCTTCGGCTTGTCTTATTGCTGGGTGAGTACAATGTTTAAGTAGTTGAACCAAGAAACAGGAATTTCATCATCCGTGCCTATATACCGTCCCTCGTTTATCGGTTTATATATAAAATGTAATCGAAGTATTATTTTTTTTCATCGCATATTTGAGAACGTTCGCCGAGGTTTATTCACGCGCGGTTTAAAGATACAATTATAGTGACAACTGTAATGAAATCTTAACGAGATAATCGACTTAAAAGAGAAAGCGGGTGTGAAATCACACTTCCTACAACCTCTTTGTTGGTTTTCTTTGTCCGAGGTAAACGTAGGATATATATATATATATAATATATCTGTGTAGTTGCCGTGGTTTGGATCAATCGACCAAATTAGGAAATTTTTTATTTCGTAATAATTAAAATCGGTATTAATATTTTCGAAAAAGAGAGCCGTGGCGTGCGCTAGTGTTACAACGAAAACGAATATGGTAGAGAAATGGGTGTGGAAGACTGAAAAAGAGGGAAGTGGATAGATGGGAACAGAGAAAGTGATTCGAGGACCATTTGGACACACAAGCTAGAGTGTGAGTGAACGAATGACGGGGCAATGGTGGAGTTTTATGGAAATGTAAAGTGGCCAAACCTTGTATAGTTGAGAGTGTAAGGCGAAGAAGAATAGTCACGCGTGTCTTCTTTTCCCTAGTCTCTGTCCCAACCATTTGGGGTTGACCACCTTTGTCCTAAGCGTCCACTTGATCCGATCTCCCACCTCATTACGTATTCCAACCACTTCCTTTTCTACTTTCGACGCCATTTCTAACTACTTCCGAATTTTCTCGTACATATTAATTTCTTATCCTGTCTTCTTTTGTCACCCCACTCATCCATCTAAGTAATCTGCTACGCTCATTCTCCGCTCTATTTTATCGTCCACTGCTCAACAACGTTCTGCATATTAGTCACGCGTCGTACTCGAAATATTTTTGTTTCAAAACACACCCGCTTGTATGTTTTTCGAAAATACAAAAAAAATCGAAAGTTTTGTTATACAGTAGCGTTACGTTGTTTATTTTCTACTTTGTGTTTGTACAAAGAAAGAAAAAGAAAGAGAATGGTTAACGCCTATTCTCGACGGTATATTTTTGTTATACTTACATGTTTTGGTTTTGTTACAAGTCTTGATAATGTGAATATAACACCATCGGACACTTCTGAAAACACCTCAGACAATATTAATACATTATTCCCTTCGGTAAACAACGATCCGTCTGAAGAGGGTACTTCCAGTGGTAATGTTTACAAGTACGTACGATCGTTTCGAATTTTTACAAAAAAAAAAAAGAAAAAATCGCCAAAATATAATATAGTGTTAACGTGGTATTCGTTCGTGACGTTTCTTTTCAGCACCAACAGCGGCGGCCACCATAGCAACCAATCACCACAACCGACCGAGTCTGAAGCGCAGCTACGTCTCCGCATCAAACGGATGCAAAAGTTCGGGAATTCCACGCAATAAACGAACGCGGGCGCACCAACAAACAAACACACCGAAATTATCGTTCGGTTGTACAATTAAAAAAACGAAAAAGACGACGGTTTTTCAAATTCATTTTTATTTAAATATTCCTTCGTAGTTGTATAATTATAGCATACCATAACACTCGCATGATTCAAAACAACACGTGCTTGCTAGTATTGTTTGGATTACTGTTAATGATTGTCTACATTTTGTGTAGCGCCAGAGTTAATAAAAAACGTTCGAAAAATAATAAATGCACGTACTTACTATGTAATTTTTTTGGAAAAGTTGTTATTGTATTACATATATATATATATATATATAATGTATTCGTAATTACGGATAATCCGCATACGTAAAAATTCGTCGATGGTGTATATATATATATATATGTATATAAACGTTTGGCGTTTTTGCGACGACTCGTGTGTACGGAGCGTAGTCGTTCGTACGACGGCCTAGTTTTATTAACAGGTGCGTGACGACGTTGTTTGTTCCGGGGCGTTGGGGGGAGGGGAGGAGAACTCAAAAACCAAATATCGTTTATTATAAACGTCGTTTACGGTATTTTTATTATTGTTATTATGTACGATCGCTAAGTAAAACTAAGTAACTTTTCGTCAAAATTAATTTTCGACTCGATTTAACGCAAAACCGGTAATCTAAAAAATATCCGCTTAACTCGCCGCCGCGGGCGGATATAAAAACATTTACAACGAAATAGTCCGCGCGTGCGTGTAGCGTAGTACAACAACAACAACAACGCACGCACGCACACCACACCCACGCACCTTAAAGCCATGTGTGTGTGTGTGTGTGTATGTGTACACAGTAAGCTAGTCGTAGAAAAAATCGAAATAAATCGTCGGCGAACAAAAAAAAAAAAAAACAAATACGACGCGTACGAAACAAAAAACGCGTTATTAAAATAGACGTAAATATATTTCGTCGCGTTACGTATATATATATATATATATATAATTGCATAAATATATACACGCGTAACGGGCGCGCTTTCGCTCGCTAGTTTTTCGTTAAAACGTTTCGAAAACACGACGGCGGCGCGCGTTTTTTCGCCTACGAAAATTGTTTAAAAAAAAAAATGGAAAATCGTCCGGAGAATAAAAATCCGTAGGCCGTCGCCGCGTTCGTTGTTTATAAATAACCCCCCCGGGGGGTGGGTGTGGAGTAGGGGGGGCTACTGGGCGCGAACGACGACGGTCGGCGTCGTCAAAGCACAAACAAGCGCGCGGTATAGAGGACGCGACGACGAGGATTTTCCCCGCGTATGCGCGTACACGCGAATTATACGAAGAAAACGCCGCGCCCGTAGCGAATTGTCGTCGCGGACGATTGGAGAAAGAGAGCGCGCGCCCGTCGAGTTTTATATTATTATTTATAAAAAATATATCGAAGGGAATTTCGACAATAATCGCGAAAGGTCGAACGCTATTTATAGAATATATATATATATATGTTTGTGTGTGTGTATATATAATTATGTACTTCGTAACGGCGGAGACGCGGCGACGCGTAGTAATTGTACGCGCGCGCGCGTTCGTTATTATTCTGGACGTTCGCCTTGGTGCATGAGCACGGCCAGCGAGTCCTTGACGGCGTGGTAGACGATGTTCTTGATTTGCAACTTGTCCTCGTGATTGCTATGGCTGTCGGACAGGTCGCGGAACTCGTACATCAGCCGGAAACACTGCGACACGCTCTCCGGCGACACGAAGTCCCCGGCCACTTTGATACAATTGTGCAGGTTCCTCACCTGTGTGCCCCCGGGGAAAGGGTTTTTTTTTTTTTTTTATTTAATCGGCGGGGTTTTTTTTTTTTTTTTGGGGGGGGGGGGGTTTTTTTTTTTAAATTCGATTAACCG
>JAIPRN010001273.1:0-28689 GCA_025469175.1 Geopemphigus sp. TES_GeoC_2020 | reverse complement strand
GGGAGGGCGAAAACCGTTCGCTGGATGATCGCGTTGGTGGGGGCTACGTCGGTTCTCTTTGCCCGTATTTGTTGTGGTTACTACAACGTCGCGATAACGGCCCACACTCGCCCCGGATCGGCGCGTTTCCCCATCATCCTCCCCCCCCCGGGGGGGAGAGGGTCGTCCGTGCCCTCCCTTCCACCACACATCGAAGCCGTCCTAGTCACCGGGACGTATCGGGTGTTAATTGTTTAAACGGCCGCTGCTCTCCGGTCGGCGGATTATCGTTTTTTAGGCGTTCGACGTTTTTACCACCGTTCCAGAAACCATACCTAACCTAACCGGGTGTCTACGCAAAAGCGGCGCGTTCGCCTAGTTTTTGGATAAAACAAACAAATTCGGTTCGTTGTTTCGTTTTCCGGACGACACCCGAGCCCCCCCCCCGTTTTTGTTTTTTCTATCGTAGAACGGCCGGTACACGAGACGGGGCGCGGACAGGTTTAGGGGAACGGTCGTGTTTTTCCGCTAACAACCGTTTCGGTCACCCCGCGCGACACCGGCGAACGGTAATTTATAGTTTATGGGTTTGTCGGTGGAAATATATATTCCGTCCGCACGGTTTCGTGGCCGAGTGTCCCCCCGAAACGAACACGGTGGTATAATACACGCGGCCCCGTAGCATAAATATCTGGCGAACGTACTTGATGCGGCGCTCCCGCAGGGATGAAAATGGCGTCGCCCAGACACTGCAGCACCGAGTAACCCTTGACGCCGTATTCGTTGTACAGCCTGGCCCTGAGATTGGCGTCCAGGTACGACGACTGGTCGTGTATCGGGTCGTGGTTGGGCTGCAGCGGTTCGCCGCGCTCGTGGCTCACCTTGTTCAACAGGTCCCGGATGGCGTCGGCGTCGCGGGCGTGATAGATGTGCCACACCGCCCCCGGACGCGCGGCCGGGTCGCGCGCCCGCCGCTTGCTGGCCACGTCGCAACCGGCCTCGTCGATCGCCCGGTACGCTTCTGCAAAATCGCGTCGTACCGTTGTAGTGAAAATGGCGGGATGGCTGGGATCGAGAGACGCGCGCCAGGGATCGTTCCCTAGATGGTCGCGCGCGCGCGCGCGGTTTTCGAACACCGCGGACGGTTAACGGTATCGTAAATACGTATCGCGGTTACCTTTCGCGTGCCAGTCGTTGTTGGTGTCGCTGTTTTTGGTCGAGTTTTTTTGCGTGACCGCCACGTACACCAGAATGTTGACCGCGTCCGACACGTCCAAATGCAAATTGGTCGTGCTCAACAGGTGGTCGCCCGGGTCGCGTCTCGCGGCGTTACCGTACGCCGAGTACATTTTCGGCCCGAGGTCCGGCTTCACGAAACACACGGGCAGTCTGGACGCCAAGTTCAACGTGCCGTTGCGGCGCGTGTACTCGGGCAACGGGAACTCGTCCATCAGTTCGTTGTATCTGGTAAACCGCACCAAGTAAGGGGATGATGGTAATTAATATTTCGATATTACGTGGGGCGGACAACACTACGAACGGCGGGCGACGAACGGTTGTCGGACATTCGAAAAAAACCAACCCGGGGGGCGCAGGACGAAAATATACGCCGAAGAAAAGGTTATCGTCGAAAACCCCATCGTCCGGATATGCGTAAAAACGATCGGGTGGTGTAGAGTAGCCGTTTTCCGGGCCACCCACGTTCGCCGAGTTTCGGAAAACGAACTTACCCCCCCCCCATGTACACTGTTTAGAAAGTTCGGTTGTCCGACGACGAGCAGCAGCGTCGTTCTTCATTGTTTCGAGGCGTTCCCGCCGTTCTACCGTCATCGCCGTAACAACACGACGATATCGTCCGTTCTTGTCCAAGTACAATACGCCGAATGAAGGGGGGGGGGTCAGCGAAAACGGGTCGTCAAAAGTCGCGGTGTAGGGGGGGGAATGAGCAACGCGCGCGTTTACCTGGAGGGCACCGTGTCGGAAAAATCGGAGGACATCGGCCAGTCCTTTAGCTTCAACAGCATCGGTCGACCGTTCGAGTCCTTCAGCCGCCGGGATTCGTCCTCGAACCCGTCCCAAAACTGCTTCATCGTTTTGCCGACCACGGTCAGACCGGTCGCGCAGTCGATCAGCTCGTTGGTGAACGTGCCGAAGTCGCGAATGAACGAATTCGGGCTCCACAGATGTTCGCTCAAGTTTTTGTCCACGTCGCTTATCATCACCGGTTGGCCCCTTTTCCATTGTTCCTGCGAAAATCGCACGTTTCCGTTCGTTAAAAACGCGACGCTCGGAATAATCGCGAAAACGTCGTCGTCGGCCGGTTCTTCGACGACGTGCCAACGTCCGTACGTCAAAATACCTCCCACCATTTGCAACAAAAGAAAAAAACTCGCCCGAGCAAAAGCGATGGAACGTTTTTAAAAACCGGCGGCGAAACGCAAGCAAAACGCGAACAATTTTCGAATTAAAAAAGAATACGTTAACCCGTCTCGCCCACCATCCCTTGTCGGGGCGAAGATTGAAGCGTACCGTCGTCGTTCGGAAACAACTGGGTAGGTAAATATCGTTTCGTACGAAAACCGATTCCGACCGACGACGGTAGGCGGAACGGTAAAATCGACGGCTACGCGATAAATGAAACATCGTCGGCGGGCTACGGTGGAAAAAACGTTACGATTGAATCGGTATGTCCGTCGTACCCGAGATACGCAGCGACTATTGATCGAGAACGTGGACACAAATTCCGCGCGCCAAAAACGCAAGCGTACACCTCCACCCCACCCCTAGGGGGGCCTATTAAAGCCGTCCATAAATACCCACACCGTCCGCTTAAAACATAACGGAAGCGTCAAAACGATAATAATAGCGCCCTAACGGAGTACGCGAAAGTTGCGTAGAAGCGACGGGTTCGACATAGCC
This sequence comes from Geopemphigus sp. TES_GeoC_2020, assembly GCA_025469175.1. Lineage (NCBI taxonomy): Eukaryota > Metazoa > Arthropoda > Insecta > Hemiptera > Aphididae > Geopemphigus > Geopemphigus sp. TES_GeoC_2020. Next base: position 25,791 of record JAIPRN010001273.1, on the reverse strand, counting down.
GCCGACCTATCGCGCGAACCAATTGTCGTAGCCATCTCGACAGCGAGAAAGATTTTCGAAACGGTTCGTGAAAATTCGAAAACCAAAACCGACGACGGAGCCCCCCCCCTTACCCCATTCGAGTCGTCGGTTAGCGTTGCAAAAACATAAGCGCGTTAATGGTTAGCGAAACGATTTACCTCGAAGATGTTGTAGTTGGTCGGGTCGAGAGGATTCATGAGTCTCAGCAGTCTTCCTTCGCACAGCCACACGTGCGGGTTATTCGGGTACGATACACGGCTCTGTTGCAACGTCATGACGCGCGGCGGCAACGGTTCGCGCAAGAACATTTTCAAATATTTGTTTTTCTTCCTCACGAAATGCTTTAGGCTCGTGCTCGGGGGGTCCCTCGGTCGAGTGTCCGTCGAGCACTGCGAAACACGATCGATTATTTTCCTCGTCGGCCGGACACGCGTTCAACGGCGACCACCGATTTTGTTTGTCACACACACACACACACACACACACACACACACACACGCGCGTTCACCTGTTCGGGTCTTAACCGTTTGCGTAAAATTTGAGTGAAAATTATAAGCGAATCGAGACGTTCGACGCGTTAAATTTTTTCGAAAAAATCGACTTAAATAAGTCGCGATTTTCGTTCGTTTTTACTTCCAGCGTGTTATTACGTTTACACGGGAGTAACGAAGTCAAATCGAATTATATCGCGTATATAAAAACTGACTAGACGTAAAAATGACGTAAAATGTTCGCGTTGCTTTTCGGGCACAATTTAACTTAATTTACATACTTTACCATAACGACAATTCGAAGTAATTCAATTTAAAACTTTTTACTGGTTAATACCTTTCGTGGTGTGTGTATTATAGCGTACAATCGAATGTCATAGGGAGGGAATCGGGTAATATGTATTTATGTACGTACGAGGAGGTTTTCTAAGATCGATAGACAGTAATGTTTTCGGTATTTTCAAACACGTAATTTTAAGTTAGACGCTCGAACGAGGCGGGCCGGGATTTCTTTTCGCGGAAAATTAAAATCGATTTTTCGTACGACCAGCGTTGCTCAATCCGAGAGCGGCGTATCGATAATCGTCCTAGTTGACCGACGTTGCCAAAGACGCGATTACTCTACGCGTCAACGCGAAATACGAGAGTACGTCTAAACGAATAGTAACGGTATGGCGAGGACAAGTTTTTCAATCACGTTTAAACCGAGAAACTTCCAAAAACAACAATATAAAAAAATCTATGGTCGAAAAACGTTCGCGGTAGTTACTTTTCATTTATCGTTACACTGGTTAAGTGACGAGCGAAATGCAATTTAAATCTATAAGCCCTCCCGTCGTATATATGTGTGTGTGTATGTGTGTGTACGCGTGCGTATTTACCCCAGCAACTGGCTCGTCGTTGTTCCTGGAAAGTCTACTCGTACTGTTATCAGCTTTTAGTTTTTTTGTAGGTAACTCCTTTTCGTCGTCCGAGCTGTAGTCGTCGATCTGGTTCTATAATAATATAACAGTGAAACGCGTTTACCACAGTTATACACCAGTAGTAGTACTCGCCGCGATCAGAGCACGCGTTACAAATTGTAAATCGATCGCGCGAACGGGCGCGCTTCGAGAACGCGGAACGAACGCCGCCACCGCTGCCGCCAATTTACGCGGACGATACTAAACGACCGGAACGGTTAACCGCGCGGTATGCGTGTGGTGCGGACCGCGACCGTGTTTAGGACGATCGCGAAAACCGCGAATGTCCTAGCGACAACGTGGATGGCGGGCGGGGCGGGCGGAGAAGGTAATTTCGTCGGCGACGAAACGTTATAAGTAAACACAAACCAACCGCCGATTACCGAACGACGTTGCGGCGCGTATGCCCGAAAAATAGCCGACCTCCCGCGTTCGCGTCGGGCTCACCGAGATCATTTTTGTACTACACGCACCTGTAACGATTGGGGCAAAGGATGGCCGGGACAACCGCACTCCAGCTCGATGTTCCAGGTAGTACACAACTTGTGCATGTCGGTGAACAAGATGTTCATCGAGTCGCCACCGACGATCTGCGACAGCATGAGACGTTCGATATCGTGATTCGACTTGTCGATACACGTTATCCACATGAACGTGTCCTTTTCGCGTAGGTCCTTTTTGGTCATTTTCGCCGCGTTCGCGGCTTTCGCCGTGCCGTTGAGACGAGCCTGCGTGACAAACACACGACCGGTGATTTGAGAACGTAGTGAAACGGACGGACACGAGCGTGGCCCGGACTAGGAGCCGGCGGAGGAGGAGGAGTAGGAGACCGACGACGGGACGAATTTTTCAAACGGAATAACGACAACGACGGATGCGTCGCGCGTATTTACGTCCGTAGGTACAACCGGACGGGTCTGGTGGACGACATCGCGAATACGGTACGCGGACGAGACACTTACCTTGACGCAGTCGATGCAAACCCCGAAGCCGCACAACGAGCACGCCCAGTGGAAGTTGAAAATGGTCGTGAGGCAAACGTCGCACATCTCCCTGATGCCGACCGCGGCCTTCTTCCAGGCGATACGTCTGCCTGTAACACGCGAACGCGGTGTGAACGATAACGCGCGAACACGGGCCGTGATTACTAAAATTACCTTCGGTGAACGGCGTCAGGTGCCGGGCCTTGTTCTCCTCCTTCACCAGGTAACAGAACTGACGGCCGGCTTCCATCAGGATCTTTTTCGCCACATTCACGTCCAAATTGGCCGGCGGCGACACGGGGTTGGGTAACCAAACTGCCAGGTCGTCCTGAAAATGATCGCGTGAACGTAACAACGGTATAGGCGGTAACGGTTATAGTAGCGGTGGTAACTGATAACGCACAGGGGTGTGTGTGTGTGTGTATACGTACCGGTTTGCAGTTGATCGGGTCCGAAAAGCCGGCGTTGTAGAGTAAACCTTCCTTGGTGAGGATACGGCGGAACGCGTAAAACCGGCAAAATATGCTGTCGATTTCTTCTTGGGTGGGCACGGTGTTCTTCTTTCTCTTGAACTCGAACAAACGGCATTCCCGGCACTTGTTTAGGTTGAAGCCCACGTTGTTTATGCACGAGTTGATTTGGAATATCGCTAGTTCCTCGTCCGCTTCATCGATTCTGATCATTTCCGGCAGCATGCTCAAAGGCAATGGGCCCGCGGCCGCCTTTGGCTTCCGGCCGCGCTTCTTCGGCACTTTAACGGGCGGCGCGGCTTTTTTCTCTTTGTCGCTGCTGCTGCTGCTGTTGCCACTGCTGTTACTCGAGTTGCCGTTACCGTTGCTCGAGTTGCCGTTGCCGTTGCTTAAGTTGCCGTTGCTCGAGTTGCCGTTGCTTAAGTTGCTATTGCCGCGGCTTTCCGCCGCGATCTTTTTCTCCGCCACGGGAATGGAAACTTTTCTCTTCTTTTTGTTGTTTCTTCCTCCTCCGTTGCTGTCGTCGCCGCCGTCGCCACCGCCGATCAATAGCAGCCGCGCGTCGGTTTCGTCCGAACGACTCGTGGAGGACGTGGCCGAAGCGGTTTTGCGCGTATCGCCACCGTTGTCCGTAGCGTTCGACTTCCGACGTTTTTTGGTAATTTCGCACTGCAACACCGGTGGCGTGTCGTCCAACGTCGAACCGGACGCGTTTCGGTCGACGGTCACGCCCGCCTCTTTCAGATCTTCAGTCCAAGCGTGCCGCTGCAGCCACGCATTTTTCAGCTTGCGGTGACGCGTTTTCGTGCCGGTCGTTTCCGTGTACGTGGCGGGCGTGAGCACCGGCGGCGGAGTGGACGGCGATGAATCGCGAGTGGTCGGCGAGACGGTGGACTTGCCGGCGACGGCGGTCGGGCTGATGGAGGCCGCCGAGTCACGCGCCGGCGGCTGTTCAATTTTCGGCACCGTAGCGGCCGCTGTGGTGGTGGAAATAACGGACGCGAGCCCGGTGGTCGACGGGCCATCGCCGCTACTACTGTTGCTACTATTACTACCACCGTAGTTACCACGACCTGAGTACGAAACGGTTGTCGTCGGGGCGACGACAGCGGTAGATGGGACGACAATTACTACGGGACCGCGGGCCGGACTCGAACACATCATCGTGGTGTCGAGGGGCGTAGTGTTTGCTAAACGATCGTTGTCCGTGTCGCGTTCGTCGCGAACGTTTATTACGAACTCGCGCATGGGCCGGGCCGGCGGGCCATGGTCGTGCCGACGGCCCGGGCGCGGCATTACGACGACATCGACGTCGGTATCGGCGGACCGAGACGATGGCCGCGCGTCGTAGCGGTACGTCGACGTGACGGCCAGATCCAAAGGTTCCGTTTGCTCGTATCCGTCGCCGGTACACGCCGGGACGACAGCCGCGAACCCGGGCGGTGGCGGGACAACGGTGGTCTTCGCGATCAGATGGGCCGGCGGGGGCAAGTCCCTTTGCAGGGAAGCGGCCGCGGCCGCGTTGGCCGCCGCAGTGGCGGCAGCCACGGCGTAGTCGGTTTGACGGGACGGCGGATACAGCGCGTACACGCCGTGCGTGTTTAACAACGGTCCCGGATAGGCCGACGACGGCGGTTGAGCGGTTATTCTCGGTTGATCGAGCGCGTGCTGCTGCTGCTGCTGCTGTTGATGGTGACCATACGACGACGGCACCGGTGGTCTCGGACATTTGGCCGCTTTGCCGGGCGCTTTCGGTTCCGTTGCCACGTCGATCGGGCCGGAAGTACCGCCGCGGTGTTTCCCGTACGGCGGTTCGACAGCCGTTGGTGGCTGCGGTTGCGGCGGCGGCGGCGGCGGCGGGTGTTTGTACGTGGCTTCGTTGCGGACAATCACCGAGGACGCGACGGACTGAGTCGGGTACGACGGGCGACCCGCGTAAGGAGGAACATACGAAATGGCGGCGGCGTTGTTCCGTTTACCGGCGCCTTCGTTCGCCAACGAGTTGTCGCGGACCGGGCCGATTTGCGGCGTTCTGTAATTCGTCAGCTGTCCAACGTACGTAACGATCCGATTAATAATTAATAAAGCGGCGTCTAATTACCGGGGTCGGAGGTGGGCGATACGCGGGACGGGAACGTTCCGCCCGTTACCGAAATCGTCTCGATTAAAAAATTGTCTCCCGTCCATCGACCGGTTCGACGAACGCGAGCGCGGATGCCTCTGGCCCGTCGCGATTAAAGTTGTTCAAACATGAGCCGTTGACACAGCTGTGTTTCCTTTTTGAACGATTACGGAACGCGACCGAATTCAAAGACCGCCAGAAGTATAATAACGACCCGCCCGTTTTACAATAATATTATTCCGCACGATTTGCCGGCGTCGGATTTTTCGGAAATCGCTCGCGTCCACGATGAGAAAACCGCGTATATATATATACACGTAAAATAACGCGAAATTTCAATTCTAAATTACCCCGTACCAAATTGTAAATACGTATTTAGCGTATATTTCGCCGAAAACGGGTACCGCCGTCGTTTCGAACGACCCGAATAATTGTCGAGCGCGAATTACCGCCGAAACCATCCCGACACCCGATAAAAACTTATCCGACAAAGCAACGCAAACTACTCACGGTTGAAGGCGGTACCACGGTAGACGACAACGGTCCTCCACCGACCGGCGTCGCTATCATCGGCGTGGCGAACCGGTTGTTCTTGTCCTTCCATTCGTCCGCTCCGCGATTGTTGGCGATCTGATGCTGCGCCGGTGAGGGCAGTCTTTGTTTCAAAATCATGTCTTGGGTGATTTGCGTTTGGCTTACTGGGTAGGCGGTTTTCGGCGCGTTAGGCAAGTTCGATATCCAATTGTTTCTCTGCAAATCAATACGGACGAAACGAAATAAAATAACGCGTCAACGTCGCTGGTACGCGCGGACAACGCGTAAAGCGTACACTTGATTATATACGCGATTGGGGAAATAATTCAGGGGCGGGGGAAGGGCCCAAAAACACGACGATCGAATCTCCGCGTTTACCATCCCGTACGTGCCCCAAGACGGTTGGTTCGTCGTTCCTCATCTACCAAACACCGTAGTGTCCCGACGACGGTGCACGTTCTCCGATGTGCGAAACCACCCGGAATCGTTACGAAATTAGTCGCCTTTTATTATTACACGATCATCGAATATAGTGATGTGACGTAGTCGTATAAACGCACAACAACGTACGAATAAAAGGGCGTGCGCTTTTTATTGTCGTTTTTCTACGCCGCGACGGTTAATCGTCGACAAATAAATACGGGACGGTTTGATTTTGTCGTCGTGGCGACCGACGATAATTAATCGGCCGTACGGGCGATTAACGATAATCGATCGAAACCGGTCCTGTCCTCGAGTGGTCAATATTTCCGCGCGTGACACGGAACAGTGTCCGCGCGAAATCCGTTTCCAAATATTCGACGTTTACGACTGCACGAAATCGCGGTTACGCAATTTCGTTTTCCCATTACGATTGGTCGGCGGACGATTTCCGTCATTTATTTACCGAACGCCATCGTTTAATCTCTCTAATCGCCCGATACGTTAACGCAGTTTGTCGTAATAATCGTACGGTGTAAAAACGGTTCGTGCCCGGGTAGTTTGGTTTCGTGGCCGCTGCGAGCGCAACGGGCTGGGGGTAGATGGGACGTTGGCGAAAATTCGGTTCGCTACGGCGACGGTGGGGTACGGACGCGTAATAATCCGTTCTAATGTACTAAAGGAAACCGTCACACATACACGCCGCTCTCCGACGCGAAAAGTCGTGTTCCGGTCGTACCGAGCACCGACGATACTCGCGCCGGTCTATACACTACGTTGGACGGAGCCCGGCTGGAAGGGTAACAAGCGCGCCACGAACAATAAATATCGCGGTCGACGACGGCGGTCCCCGTCGATTCGTTTCACGTTTTCGGAAGATTTGCGTTTCTCGTTTCCGCGAGATCACTACTTGACGGCCATTTACACAGTCCCGAGCATATATATATATAATTGGCGCGCGGTCGACAAAATCGAAATTTTTCCAAGTCGTCCAGCGATCGACGTTGAAAAAACAAATCGCGTATTCGGTGGAGAGGACGCTAATAATAGTCCGGCGTACGGGTGAACCGGACGAAAGACGTACGCGAAAATTATATTTTGTATAATAATTTTTATATTATCCCCATCCGTCCGAACAATCGATTCGGACGACACGAGACGGAACGCCGAAAAAATCGATCGGACGCGCGCGCGTCACACCGGACGATAAACGCGATCCCGGGGAATCGATACGCGGAGATCGAATATAGAGCGAACACGCCGCCGCCGCTGGTCGACGATATTTCGCGAAATATTTGGACAGCGACGGCGAGAGGACCGCCGTCGTTTATCGATTAGTTTTCCGGGACGTCCGACCCCGTTACGCGCGCTGGCAAAAAACAACTTACACGCGCGCGGTAGGGAGAATTGTCCGCGACTCACGGGGTATGGTGGGGGGAGGAGAGGAGGCAAACGCGCGTATCCGACGTACAACGGAGAGATCGACGAGACATTTTTCCCGGGAACCGACGACGTTTACACCGCACTATCATACATCCACACACACGCACGGGCGCAATTTCGGTTACCGATCTTTTTGCGCGTCCCTTCGGTTACTCGATGCAAACGATACGTATTATTTACCCGTAGTTAACTCGATTGTAATTATATAATTCCTTATAATTTCGTAACGCTTTATAAACGTATCGTATTTTATACTTTCGCGCCTCGGGCCTGTCCCCCCCGGACGATTATCTGTTCGAAAGTGATTCTGGTGGGTAAACAAAACCATCGCGACGGCGGACCGGGGAATATATATTATACCGCCGTACGAACGGCCGTGTCGTTCTCGCGCGGCGTACGACGCTTTCGTCCGCGTTTACGAACACACGGAACCGGCGGCGGCGACCCCGAGAGACGGCGTGGCGCGCGCATTAGATTAGGCCGACAGTTGTTTTGTCCGCCGGGCGACGACGACGGTATTTCGAATTTCCGACGAAACGGCCCGCCGACGTTTGATCGCCGCCGATAAGTCCGCCACGGAACGGCGGACGGGCCGTTGACGACACGTCCTACGCACGGTCCTTTCTATTCGTACGCGGCCGCGACGACGGTAATAATAAAATCGGACAGACGGAGCTGAAAGAGACCGGTGTAGGTAAACGCCTCGTGAGAATCGGGCACCCGTCATTCCGTGCACGATCGGCTAAACATTTTTCGAACACCGCGCGGCACAGGTCGCGAGCAGGTTATGTCGTTTATGTGCAGCGCCCGGACGACCGAACGGCGATTTCGTCTGTACGTTTGAGTCGTGTGTTACCATTTTCGGGCTTAGGACGCGCGCGATCACCAACCACTCGGTTCGATTTCGTCGTTGCGTGCGCAATCTCTGATGGGGGACTCGGCGTTCGTGGGGCGGGACGAACCGTGGGACGGGAATCGAAACAATAGACGAACGGGATTATGTTCGAAATCGGTTTTATTAACGTCCCGGTTGTACGGTAAACAGGCGACCCCGCCGGTAAAATAACATTGTCGCTCGCTTCGAAAACGATTTCGTTTGGCGCTATTTGCCGCGAATTCTCCCAAATTTCACAGAGTCCGGGGCGCCTTTTGGGAACCGGGGTTTTCTCGTGGCGCCCTCGATGATAAAATCGACGACCTTTTGAAATGTTTTTTTTTCGGACAAAAAATACGACCGCGAACGATTTTCAATAATACGATAATTGTATATTATTATTAACCGTACGAGCGTGTATTTTATAAATTTCGAGGAATATGAAAAAACGTAGTTGATTGACCCGATCGTTATACACGGCGATTTATTTTTCGATCGGACAACGGTCGGCGTCCCGGCGCCCCCCCTCCCCTTTTTTTTGACAACACTTTGGGACTTGCTGCTGTATAGTGGAGACTATTTGCCGATTGCAGCCCCGCAGGCAACCACCACAGAGGATACGGCGGTCGTTCGCTCGTTCGCGTGAAATATCCGCCCGGCCGTCGTTCGCGAAATCGCGTTCGCCTATAGGCGCTGCTTATTGTTACGTCGTTGGCCGGCCGGTATTTCGATGGACGTGGCGCGACGAAAGGCGAAAAACGAAAATCAGACTCACCCTCTGTTGCTGGACGAGCTTGAAACTCTCCGCGAAATGCTGATGGACGGCCGCCTCGGCTCGTTGTTTCTCGAAATGTTCTTGGACGACGCCCGGCCCTCCGGCGGCAGCCCTTTGCTGTAGCTGTAGCTGCTGTTGCTGAATCTGTAACTGAAGTTGCTGCTGTTGTTGCTGCTGCTGCTGCTGATGCTGTTGTTGCTGCTGCTGCTGTTGCATATGGTGACGGTGATTGATCAACCGTTCGATTTCCGCTTGGCTGTACTCGGTCGGGCCGTGTTCGGCCGGCAAACCGTCGACGACAATCCTCTTGGCTCCGACGACCATTTGGCCGCCGTACGGTGGATGATGCGCCGCGACGTTTTTCTTCATATCTCTGTAAACGATCGTTTCGTTCTCCGGGTTTCCTCTGACGGGCAAAAAAACAAACAAACGGCGTTCATTATCGGTCCGCGTGCGAAACGCGCGAATTACACGTGACGGGAACAGAACTGCGGCGCGAAAGATTTCGATCGCTTTTTCCGACGTAAAGATTCGGCAAAAATAAAACGACGATCGATACACGAGCGTACCCTGCCCACGACGACTTGTGGGTACAATTACGCCGATCGAAATTGGAAACGATTCGACGCATACCGTTTTTCGGGCGCGCGTAAACGTTTGTAAACGGTCGGCCGGACGCGCCGTAATGACAAAACGTAAAGACGCTGGCTGGGTACTATCGAAAACGTTTCAAAGGGCGATCGATTTCGCGCCGTGATTAATTACGAGGGTAAAATACTGGACCGGTCCCGTATGGATGGGCGAAGGATAGACGAATTCGCGGGGTATGGATCGACGAAGCCGAGGGGGGAAACAAGACCGAGGGACGGTAGGGCTGGTCGACGATGGCCCCTCGGTAGGGTAATCGAAAGTTTGGAAAGCGCGGCGACGACGAGAACGCCGGATGACCGGGAACGTGAGCGAAAAGCCTTCACGGTCTGTAGGCCAAAGGCAGGAAAAAATCGTAATTTCAACGGACTTTCGGGCGACACGTGTTCGATTAGCGCGAAACGTCGTCGGCCAAACACGTTACGGGAAATTATTGTCGACACCCGCGGGATCTCCGACGGCAAAAGTTAGTGGATAGACGTTCGTAACAACAACATACGCCGCCCCGGTCAATCGCCCGTCCGATTACGTTCATCCGACCGGCGCGGCGGCCGACTTCACGACGTTTATTAACGCGCCGCGATCGGTTCCGTAAATATATCGGACGAGACGACCCTCGCCCCCCCCCCTATACGGGACGCTATTGGTAACCCCGTGGACCCCGCACCGGGAGGGACAAATTCACGTGCCGTTTCGAACACCGCGCGCGAATTTACCTGTTTAGCAGTCTCTGTTGTTCATTGGCGTGATGATGGTAGTACGCGGACGGCGGATTACCGGCGCCGCTGTTGACGCGCAAGACGTTCGGCGGTTTCCACAGTATCGTAGGCTGCATGGACGGCGACGACGAGGACGCCGCTGGCGGCAACTGCGGCGGCGGCGGCGGCGGCGGATGGAACGACTGATACGGCAGTACCTGCTGTGGAGGCATTTGCGCAGCGTTCGACATGAAAAGGCTCTGGTGTTGAACGCTGTTCACGTGCCTTATGGGGCCATCCGCGACCTAGAAGGACGAACGAAATGGAGATTACTAAACGCGTACGGAGGAAACGGCGACCGGCAGGGATGAGGACTCGACGATCAGCGGCCGCGTCTATTCGCGCGCGTGTCCCGTAATAGTTACCGGCCAAACATAGCCTAACCCGACCCGACCGACGTGTTTACGCGGGCCGCGCCGGAGAGGACGTGTGTAATAATAGTCCGTCGCGCGTTGACGAAAACGTCGACGGAGCGTCGCCGGCACCACGCCCGAAGGTGTCTCCGGGCCGAAACTCACCGTTCGCCGGAACGGACCGCCGCCGTTGTCGAAGTAACAAAGTACGCGGCCCGGAAACATGGCCGGGCGGTAGTCGCTTGTTAGTTGGTCCGGGATTTATTAACGCGACGAGGATGACTAGCGCACCGTCGGCGGTGTGAGGGGAAGGGGGGGGACGTGACGAGTGCCCGGGGGGGGCACACACGGTGGCGAACGACGACGTCCGTCGGCGGTTTTCGTAACCCCACCCTGACGATTACGAAAAACGGGCGAAAACGTTCCGCGACTACGACGCGTGTGTGTATACCGTTGCGTTGTCGTCGCGGTTACGCCGGCGGCGCGACGAACACGGCGATTTTATTGTGCTCGACGCGAATAATGAACCGCCCTGTTAACACCACGGTGTACACACACGTACGTAGGACAAACGCGGCGCGTTTAGTATTGTTTCGATATACACGTCGTTATCGGAAACCGATTGGTTACCGGTTTTGGTCGCGTACACACGCGAAAATCTAATCCGCGCGCGTACTATAGCGTATATTGTTCCGCTCGCGGCTGCTTTTACGAACTCGAGCGGACGACGACGACGACGACGACGACGACCACACCACCATCGCGCGGTTTCCCTATCGAAATTCGAAAAAAATTTGTAATTTCTTCTTTAGACCGCCCGTGGTTTGGTGGAACTTTTGACTTTCGACCGACCGACGGCCACCACCGCGGCGGGATCTCTACTTAATCCACCCGTTTCCCAGCGTGACGAGGGACACTAAGTCCCGGCAATACGTACACGCCCGCGCGTACAACGGTTGCGCTCAGTGTCCGGTCCGTCCGGCCAGAAATTAGGCCGTCCATCTTATACCTGTCCGTCACGGTGACGCGACGGCGGCGACTGGCGCGGAACGGGACGGAAAACGGCGGCCGATTCGTGTTCGTCGCCGACGAAATCGAAAATGGTCGGACGAATGGAAAACCGACGGGGCGCCGGGCGAATGCGAAACGTGATTGTCGTTCGGTTATAGTTTTTGGCGTACGGGAAGGAAATTATTCGGAACGCGGAGTGTGAAAAACGTAACGACGTTTGGCGAATTATTATCGTACGCCGCGAATCGTTTTCACGATAATCGTAAAACGCCGCGCGGCAAACACCAATAACCCGCCCCGCCGATTTCGTCGATATAATTATAATACCGACGCGCCGCGGTTCGCCCGACAATTCTCCGTCCGCGGGAATAATTCCGTAAAACGTTCGTGTTCGCTACAGGCCCCACGTCGTCGTCGTCGTCGTCGTCGTCACCGCGAACTGTTTAATCTAAATCTCGCGGCCTGGACAAGTATTCCGTGATCTTTCGTCGCCGTCTCGACCGGTACGTGAAAAATCGTGACCGCCGTTCACCATTCTAGCAGCCACGGTCCGGTGGAATACATATAACGGTTTCGAACGAACATTTTCGTCGTCGACGCTCGAATAATAGTCCGTGCCGGAACGCAGACGTACGCTGTGGCGCATTTTACTAGCGACGTGTGACTTCGTTAATCATTTTGGTATATATATATATATATTTGCCGACGACCGGGGCCGTCTCTGGAGAGCGCGCCGAGCTAATCTCGACCTAACCGGTCGACGGGCACAGCGGCCGAAAGCAGTGAGCGCGAGAGGAGGGTCGGAGACGACGAAGAACGTGGACGCGAACAAATCGCGAGTCCGCCACGTGTCCTGAACACGTACCTGAATGATGTTCGGATCCCTCCAGACGGGCGTCCGACGGTCGTCGACGGACATCATCGGCATCATGGACGTCGGCGGCGGCGGTGGCGGCGGCGGAGGCGGTGGCGGCGGCGGCGGTGGCGACGCGACGACGGTCACTTGGTCTTCGGAGCCGCTGAACGCGCTCGAATGCGAACCGGACCGTTCGTCTCCCGAGTTCAACGTGCGCGACGACGAGCCGCCCAGTCCCGAGTCGGACCTGTGGTCGTCGAGCGAGAGATAGACGGACGTGGCCGGGTGCACGGCGTTGGACACGAACGACGACATGGACGACGACGACGACGACGACGACGACGACGAGGAGGACGCCGACGGCGGAGACGACGACAACAGAGCCTGCTGCTGGAGCTTGGACGGCATGAATGTTGTTGTCAGAGGCGACGGATGGTTGGCTGTCACGACGGCCGGTAACTGCTGATGGAAATATTGTTGCGGCGGACGCTGGCCGTTCAGACGCGACAACGGTTGTTTACGGTACCGCGGCTGTCGCGGCGCGGGTGCCGTTGTCGCGGGCCCGTTACCGGCGGCCGGGCTAGCGGCTCCTCTGCCGCCGCCGCCGACCATCCGGCTACTATTGCTACCGCCGCTGTTGTTACTACTGTCGTTCTGCATGAAAACCGGCGATGCCCTGCTGCGGCGGCTTGTCTCGCGCGCATTATCCGCCAACACGCGCGCGGCAGTAGCCCGGGCCTCTCCTACGCGCCCGCCAGCAACGGCGGCCCGTCCGACGACGACTGTACACGGGCGTGTGTAGTGGCGTTATTCTTCTCGTCCCGGAGCGCGCTGCAAAAAACGCCACGCAACGCGGCAATACGTCACCAAATGTCGTCAATAACAAACACGGGACTCGGCGGAGTTAAACGAACCGGGGAACGTTTGCGTTCGATCGGCCGCCCGTCCACTAATTAACGAATACGCGCGCGTATCCTTCGTCGTCGAGAATTACAACGATCGAATCGTTTACGCGCGAACAGGCGCAGTTCGAATCGATCGTCGTCACTGTACACGCGCGCGACGTCTGTTTGAAAAAAAAAACCCTCCCCGCGTCGAAAATCGCGTTTCGTCTAGCCCGTATTATTTTGTAACGAAACGCCGCTGATCGACGTGGCCGAACCATTTCAGTTTCGTACTAGAAGAACCGGTCGGATAAACGCGCGTAGCGACCGTCCAGCGAAATAGCGGAAGGCTCGTTGCGATTTACTGGGAACGACAGACGTTTAGAAAGAAAACGGACGCTACGAGTGATGGACGGTACGAACGTCGTTCGTGAAACGTGCGCGCGAAATTCGAGAACAACCGCGGAAAACGAGTTCCGCGGGAGCGTACGAACACAACGGAAGAAACGATCGTTGCAAAGAACTTGTGTGTGTGTGTGGGGGGGAGTGTGTACTCCGAAGGGCACGAACGAATATAATAAAATTGTACGGTGCGAATTCCGTAAGGAAAATTCGGTCTTTTTTCGAATCGGAGAAAATGCAACGACGGAGCCGCGGCGTGTACGGTGGTAGACGTCGATTCGGGTGGATGATCATCGTGCACGATCGGACGTGTGTCGGAGTAGTGGGTCGAGTTATTTTCGAAACGTCGGATTATGTACCCCCCTCCCCCCCAAACTTTTTATTTTAAATGCTCATCGTCGTACGTCCGTCCAGAACAGTACCGCGCGTACACGTCACCACGTGTGTTCACTAGTGTATACACCGCGCGAGCGGGCGAGTTTCGATTGGCGATTTTTCGTTTTTCGAGAATAAAGCGCACGTTCCGTTCGCCGCCGGTAAAAGCGCCGAAATCGGGCGTAGCAAAAAAATAAAAACCCGTTCACCGAGGCAAACACGTTCAAAAACACGCGTCCGGCGTACCAGCGCGTTCTTCGCGGCGCGTACGGAAAGGAAACGTTATCGCCGTCGTCGTCCGAACGTCTGCTCGACGTTACCGTCGTATATTCAACATCCGTTAATACGATTTGGACGGACGGCGTATATGTAAGTCAATGTCACCAACTCGATTCGCCGCGAGTGTTGGACGTGAGTCGGAAACGTGCGCGGCGGTTCCCAACTCAGGTGTCGAACTATATACACGCGCGTCCAAGTTTGTACGGAACGTTATTATACGTTTATTCGATTACTATCGGAAAAACAAACACCCCGTCCGTCCCCACAAGGTCTTCTAAACTAGTCAATTTCCTCCCATCGACGACGTAATTTGTTTTTAAAGTTTACTATTTTCATTCCGACGTTCTTCTAATCGATTACTCCATTCTGTTCGCGGTCCGAGCCAATCGACGGCCCGCTACAAAACACGCTAACACGTACGACGAATTTACCCATACACGGTACACACACACACACACCCGCCGGCGGTGACGTCCGAGCGCGGGTAATTCGTACAGGTTTTAAATATTTCGACGCGGTCTATGAGCGGCGCGCGCTCGAGTTTCGTATGTTTCTCTTTTTACGTTTATCGTGTCGACTGTTCCGCCGGTTGTTTTCAAACGACGGTGGTCGACGCCGAAAACAACGGGGCCGGCGATATTAATAACGGTACGATTAGCGCGACGAGTAAATAATCGTTTTCGGGCGCGCGCGCCGCGTACTCGATTCAAACGGACGAACGGGCGGGAGACGCGTTCGGAGGGATGTGTGCAAGGACCGTGGTGACGAACGGGACGATTCGACGGTAGGCGGAAAGTCGTTACGGGAAAACGGACCGTACCAAACGACACGAGGACGGCCACTTACTTGACGTAAGTGCGTACGCGGGTTAAATAGGGGGGGGGAGGATTCCCGTGGCCGTCGGCGCGATCGTAGCCAAGTCCGAGATGGACGACGGACGCGTCGCGCCAGTCGTTCGCAACGGCGCGCGTTCGCTCAGGTTCGTGCCTTGGCGGACGCGCGACGAAACAACGCAGTGGTGTATCGACTTTTGACGTTCGCCAAGAAAAACACACGCGCGGCCGACGTGAATTTTTAATACGGTCGACCGCCGCGTTACGCGCGTACCGATAATATGAATATTATATCGGAAAGAACCGCCGGAAAATTCGAGAGAAATCGATGAGTCGCGAGCCCACCAAGGGGACGGCTCTAGACTGGGACGGGAAAAGTGCCCTGGTCCCTTCCACGCAACACACACACACACATACATACAAAAGCGCGGGGACAACGTTCGCGTATTTCCAATAGGCGTTTTTGTCGAAAATATTTAATAATCTTCCGATGGGTATTCCGAATTACCGCGAGTGAAATTTCAAAACGAAAAAATCGCCCTCCTTTCCCGGAGTAAATGGTCGAAAAATCGTCCACGTCGACCCGACGAACTGACTTCGTTAACGAACCGGAACTTCGAAAACTCGACGTATACTACGCGCGTCGGCCACTCATTCGCCGGGGAATCGGACGGGATGGAAATAATAATAACGTGTACACGGCACCCGCCCCAGGAATTTCGCCCAAAACTGTGCCGGTAAAATGGAAAAATCGTCCGACGGTTTTCGAATTTCTTGAAGATCGCGTGACTTAATCGCGTGCGGCTGTACGGGGAAACTTCGCAGAAACGTCGCGATAAACACGTCGTCGGCCTGCCAAATTGGAAATACCGGCGAAAATGGCGTGGGGCGGTCGCTGCCGAAAATAGTAATTACAATAATTTCGGCCACTACTGAACCAACGCGGTCGGTCATTCTGAATTTGGTCGCTGGAACGGCTAGAAGACGTGGAAACACAGCACGGCGCCGGACTCGTCCGAAACGGCCGAATGTAGAAAACGGCGTGTTCGAAAACGACGGAATGTTCGCCACGCCACAACTAATCGTCGAAACGGAAAACACGAGTATTCGTCGTCGCCGACGGCGTGTTCGTTCGCCAAATGTCGACGACCAGGTTATATAGACCGGTACGGGAGCGACGTGGAGAATAACGCGCAAAAGACGGAAACGTACGTGGCGGACGACGCGACCACCGTAACAACGATCGAAGTGTATAATAGTCCCTACCCTCCCCGTTATTAATACCGTTAACACCGGCGGGATGTCGAGATGGGATGGGAATACGGCGTGGAGTAACTAGGGAACGTCGAATAAAACGAGGGACAGCAACATGACGGTAGTGTGTGCGGTGGTGGGGGCGCGTGAAACGCGGAAAACAATAGGCCGAGGATTGGAGTGAAATGATCGACAGACGGTCGGTGGATAAACGACCGTGTAGATGGATAGAGGAGGAACACCGGAGATGGTCGAATATGGCGGGCGATCGAGATCTACGAGGGTGATCGATCCGGTGGATCCCGCGGGCTAGGCGGAAGAAGACGCCGTCCGGCCCGGGTACGCGATCGTACCTTTTTTCGTTCGGTAGCTAACGCGATTTATTCGCGGACCGAAATCCGCGTTACCGAACCGTGGCCGCGTCGATACAACAACCGAACGGCCGCGCGTCGGGCTACGGACAGGGGGGGGCGAGTACTTGCGTACGATAAAACGGTCTCGGGAAATCGGTCGCCCGTGTACCACCGGACGGCACGCGCGACTGTCGCGTCGCGAGATTCCGCCGAAACATTTCGTCGCTCGAGAGACTGGGGAGGTCGACCGCGTCGCGTGTACGAAGAGCTTTCCTAAACACTCGCGCGCGACGCTTTCCGTATGACCGACGGTCGTCGTATACCACGGTCGGTCAATTAGTAATTCTCGGCCACGGGCCGGGAAAACGCGTTTCCCCGGGCACACCCAATAAACCCGAACGATTGACGTTAACGAGAATTGTACCGACGACGGTGTACACCGTTCGCGAACCATACACGCCCGCCAAAACGGGTAATAATGACGACCGCTGGTTCCGCCGTACTTAACGCGCGTGAAAAATTCGAACTCGCTTCGGATCGTCGCGTTCGACGGTTGCGCAACAACAATCCCCCCCCCCCAATCTTTACGAATACAGCCCTACGTACTCGGATCGCGAAATACTCGAGCGCGTCGGACCACGAAGAAAATCGGGACCCGACCGACAATCGTTCGACGAAATTACTATCCCGTTTCGAAATACGTCCGTCGCCATTCCCGGGCGGCAGTGCAGTCCGTACGACGCCGGGGTTTCGCGATAAATAATAGCCCCGTACGGTTATTATCCGGCCGAGTCGGCGAAACGCGTACGATATTTACTTTCGCCAACGAGCGAGATGGGGAGAGAAGCCGGTATCGGTCGGGCGATACGCGCGCGATCCCGTCAAGTGGACGGCGAAAGCGCGTTACGTACCCGTCGAAAAAACGATCCCGCGCGCGGCGGGAAAATCGGTCGCTGCTCGTTTCGTTCGAAAATCTGTGCGCGGGGGCACGCGTCTTGTAACGATGAGAACGTGTACAATCACGGACCCGCGAAATTGGGACGGCGGCGACGACGAATTCCGAACAATTCGACAACTACCGTCGTTCGGGCGGCCCGCGGGTCTTACAACGAAAATTCGGTAACGCGTATTACGTACGTTTTCGCCGAATTTCGTGATATTTCCGCGACGCCCGTCATTCGTCGCGTACACAAAACAACGAACGCCGGCGACCGTGCGTGCGCGGCCTCCGTGACTCGGTACACCGAATACATTCAATTAAAAACGTTCGCGTTCGACTTTTTATCTACCGCGCGCCGCGCCACTACCGTCATTCTCTCGCCCTACTGTCGCGCGCGGTTGTCACGGAAACGGTTGTATCGGCGGCGGCATTCGTTCTTCTCAAGCACACTAGTGGGGTAGGTGCCTCTCTTCACAAACCGACGAAATTCGCTTTATTTATACAATTATGCCTAACCTAACAACCGAACGCTACGGCCGCGCACGTAGAGAGCTACGTAAAAATACGCGCGCCCCGTAGTCGAACAAACTTTCGCAATCGTCCGGCTACGGTTTATTTCCCGGCCAGTCCGGAAACGGTATATCGTTCGAATCGGCCGAAATCTACCGGGAGCGTTTAATTAACTACGAAACTGTCACCGTTTCCGAGTTACGGCGAACGCCGAATTAATTTTCCGCCGCCTCGATTGGGGCGGCCTAGAAAGCAATACGTATGTGACGCGAGCCGTCGAGACCGACGGTGACGGTTTTCCGAACGTTTTCCGCGTAAACGAAACGACGGAACCGTGTTCGGGATTTACGGGTTCGCGCGATTTGTTTTTAACGGCCCGAAACGAAAACCGTTTGCGCCGACCGTCTGCATCGTCCCATCGTCGGCGGTCCCGCAATAAATCGCCATCGAGCGTAAGTTACGGAAACGCTGATAGTTATTTATTTGCCGCGAAGATCGACTTTTCTTTTAATCGGACCGTAAATGTTGTTGTACCCCGGCCGTAAATACGCGTTTACGACGCGCGTTGATATACGACGTGACATAGCGCGCTCCGATCGTCGAATATTAAAAGAATAACGTTATTGCCGCGCGACGGCGGTATTCGAGAAAAAAAATTTGGCGATAGTTCTTCGTTACCGTAGTTTAGGCGACGACCATTATCAACCCTCCGCCCGGAACGTTCTACACTCATCCCACGTGGCAGGTCGCGCGCCGAATCGGTCGAATTTTCGGCCGACCATTTTCGGCGAACGACGGACACTCGTGAAATAAACCGAATCGAACGCGTCCCCCAAATTACGCGAACGCGCGCGTCCGGCGCGTAATTCGTATTTATTTTCGCGTCCGTCCGTCGAACGCAAAACGAAATCCCTGCCCGTAGTCGGGACCGTACACACTATAGCTACATAAATTAATACGCGCGCCGATACGGCCGTTCGGGCCCGGTGAAATTGGAAATACTAGGCGATAGACCCAACCTTATCGTTCGGGCGAACGATTAAGGGGAACGGTATTTGCCCGGGACAGTCTCGGAGAACAAAAACTAACCGGACGGTGCCGGCCGCGACTAATATACCACGTTGTTATCGTTAGACGTTCGTAATCGTATCGTGTACGCGAATGTATATGGTGGATTCGGTTTGTTGAATCGTCTTTGCGCCGTCGTATAAATGGGTGGGGGGGGGAGGAGGAATTCTATTATCGGATGGAAAGAAACGATTTTCCGATCTGACGCGCGGGCCGAATCATTTCGTATACGCGTTTGCGGTGACGTACTAACGGAAGGGGAGGGGAGGGAAATAACCTCCCCCCGGCGCCGAAAATTTCTAGGAAAAATTAATTTTTTACGAGACGTATATTTTCAGTCAATAATTACGATAAAAACTAAAATATTCTTAAACTTCAATTACACGTTAAAAACGAATAACCTATTAAAGTTTACAACGCGTCTTGTTTCGTTAGGGTCGTCCGATTTGTTTATTTCAAAATTAACCCTCCCCGCCCCACCGAAATTCCGGTCCTAGTACGCCCACTGCTCCGAGGTGAAAATCGAAAAACGTCGTTCCGTCGGTTTCACCGAAATACCCACGACGGTCTCTTGTCCAAACGATTAAAACGGACGGGCCGCATTATCGAAACCGAACAAACGTCGGGAGACAGAAAGAGATAGAGTACGATCGTCTACAATTTCAAAACCATTACCGGCCGGGTTCGATTATCTTAATGCGCGTTAAAATCGTTTTCTCGTTTTAAAAATAAATACGTGGTCGCTGCTTGATAACCGATGGCGGACGACATAGTCGCGTAGTTAAATTTATTACGCGCCGTGGCGTGTGTAGCTCGAAACGCGGACAAGTTGGACCATCGACAGCCAGACGCGGTTCACGTTCGCCTTTTTATAATCGTCTAGCCGATTTGTCGGATATACGAAAAAAAATTGCGTCTGAACGTGGAAATTGGTGCGTAAAAATAGAATATCTGAAAAATCCCGTTCAAATTGCTTTGTGTTTCGTGTTCTGCACGGGCGTTTCGTGAAACGAATTTGTGTTCCGTGATTCCGTCAAAAGCCCCATACGAGAGGGGAAAAGTAAAACGAACGTCGAACGACGGGCGCCGTTGCGAAAATGTCGACGTAGAACCGATCAAACCGTGGGCCACGGGGAACGCGGTTTGGCGGCATCAACGACGGACGAGACCACTGGCGAAACAATTAAAATCGGTAGAAAACCGTTTTTTTTTTCCCGATTATTCGAAATACTCGAGGAGTACACCGGGCACGATACGTATTTAGACACGGGTAAACGAATATTTACGTAACGCGGACCTTTCGGTAATAAACAATTACGAGCGCGCGCGTACGTAGTAATATAACGCGAAACTATCCGCGTTCGAACTAACGAGAGCGCGAACGTATAAAACCGAAATGAAATAATTCGTCGGTAGATCGTAATCGCTTTATTCGGAATAGGATACTTTCGAAATTGTAGAATTACGAACGATTTCCGGGGCGTACGGGAGTTACGTAAATATAGATATATTTAACGATAGACGGAGCGACAAACACCACGACCGCGCTCGGCGACGACGTCGTGTTTTTGTTTACCTGCGCGGAGGAGAGTATTTTCGTTCGTACCGGATATTTAAATACGCGACAATTAAATACGTCACACGGCGGCGCTCCTATGATAGGGTCGGTCGTCGGGCACGATGATTAAACGCGTCGTTTTCGTATCCGCCGCCCCCCCCCCTGGAGCGCGACGAATTTTACGGCCGCGAGAAATCGACAAATCGGGAAACGAAAAATAATTCGAATTTTGTACGACGGCCGAAGTGACGCAGGCTATCCACGGGCGTTTATTACGGTTTATTTCGATATACCGCCGCGGCTAACGACGGTGGGGCAACGAGGTAAATTTTGTTTTCCGTTCTTCCGGATCGCGTCCGAACGATTATTTCGTAGAGTTACCTACGGTTATATTTCGGAATACCGTTAACGTCGCGTACGTCGTAAAACTCCGTCACCCACGGCGTTTATAAGTTTATAACTACGATCGGGTTCGTTACAATAGGTATATGTACGCGCCAGACGTACGTTTTTGTATTGCACGGGTACCCGATGTTTAGCGGACGACCGAATATAACGGTTACGTTTCGATTTCAAAGGAGACACGTCGTAATCGTGGACGACGGCGGCTAGTTTTACAATGTCCGGTGGTCTCACCCGGGGACGATATTATTTCTCGGCGACGTGCGATTACTTCCGATTGATAAACGAAAAACGCCGAAAACGCGTTTGGGCAAAGGCTCCACGGCGCACTTCGGTCCGTTGCGTACGGTCACGCAGACACCGGGGGGGGGCTCTAACGAAAATTACGCGAACCGAACGCCGGAATACAATTCCCGTAGAACGCGTTTGGCGAATAACTTCCAGGGAACGTACGAACGGGACTC
Organism: Geopemphigus sp. TES_GeoC_2020; assembly: GCA_025469175.1. Lineage (NCBI taxonomy): Eukaryota > Metazoa > Arthropoda > Insecta > Hemiptera > Aphididae > Geopemphigus > Geopemphigus sp. TES_GeoC_2020. The sequence continues at coordinate 3,748 of JAIPRN010001273.1, read as the reverse complement.
CCTAAACAAGGTCGTCGCTCGCGGTAATAAAATCATACGCGCGGCGTGTCGGGCGCGCGCTAAATACGCGACAAACACGACGGTCTTCCTTTTGCCGGAGTCGTCCGAATAGATTTCGGGCGACGTCGCTTTTGTCCCCCAAAAAAACTGTTCGCCAAACGATCTATGTGTTCCGGTTACATCATCGCTACGTCATATATTTTCTAATCTTCTATTCTAACGGCTGTCGGTTCGCTCTGAACGAACGCGAGTACCATTTCGTAATCGGAATCGCGATGATAATCGACGGACGAGGAAATATTTTAACGAACCGAGCGAACACATCGCACGCGTAACCGCGGACGAGATTTATCGTGATCGCGCGACGGTAATAGTTTCGCCGCCGACGAAAACCCGGGCGATTTTGCCCCGATAACGCGTGGGTGCGCATGTGGACGGTGATTGGGAGCCGTTTGTGATCTACGCGGTACGCGCGCGCTGATCGACGCGAACCGTTTGGTGGGGTGCTGCCGACGGACGGATTCGACAGGAACGGGTTCGAACCTTCGCGGCGGGATCGTGAGCGAGAAATTCGCGAACGCGACGCGCGTTTAACAGGCGACGTTATCGGGTGACGTAATTTCCCTAGCGAAATATCGAAAATGAAAACGGGTCTCGTTCGCGAAGGAATTACGCGGCGGTTGCGGCGACGCTGCGTTTTCGGGTTTGGTATACGTAACGCGCCGGTGTGTACCGCGCGCGTCCGTCGTTATTCGATAACAATAATAATAACTAAACGGGGTCGCCGCGTATCCTTGAACCATTTTATACGACGTTGGTATTACGGTCGCGTCACGGTCCAGTTTGTTGACCGATAAATGTTCGTACACAAAGCCTACACCGGGCGAAAAAACCGCCGGAACGAATTCCCCAACTCGGCGCGCCGTCGACAATCGAATACGACGACAAATTATTGTGTCGCGTTCGTTTCGACGACGAAGACGAAAACTCTACTTAGCCCATCGCCGCGTCCCGTCCGAGTAGCGTGGCACACAACACACTTTTGCGCCTAAACAACGACCTAACGACGCGACGATAATAAAACGGCGGCGGGCGTACGGCGAATTTTTAAGACAAAACGAGCCCGTCGTTCGGGTTTATCGCGCTAATTGGCGGCGCTTAAAAACGTAAACGAGCGATCGATAGGGGACGTCGCGCGATTTTCGAACGGCCGAGACGTCACTGACGGGGGCGCGGGGGGGGGGAAATCGCTTTACGCATTTGCCACCAAGAACACGAACGTCGAAACGGAAACGCGTACGAACGATATTATTATAATAACGCGTAACCGTTTTTGTCTACGCATTTTGCCGTCGCTAAGACGATATCTGTTTAAATAAAACGAAAACCGGAGGGTTTTTTTTGGGGGGAAGGGAGGGGGCGAACACTTACACAATCGGCAACGCGGTGAATTATTAGGAAAACGTTGGAGAACGTAATTCGTCGGCTTTTCGACTGTTTAGACTATGTGCGAACTGGATTTGTGTATGGAACGCGACGAAATTAATCGGGAACGTGAAACGATTGTAAAACACACGGAGATACGCCGTCGCGAGGCGTTCGTCGATTGTTCGGGATAATAAAATCGATTAGCGTAGGAAACGCGTCCGGGGCAAACATATTCGTACACGAAAAACCGATTAGCCGGAATTTCGTTACGCGCCCCGGTATAACAATGTAATACGGACGGCGGGGCGATACGATTTAAACTGATCGACGAGTAAATTATCCGAAACGCGACAAAAACGTATCGACGATGTTGTACGGAAATCGTACGTAGTTTTTTCTTCGACGGCGGCTAGACGGTCGATTGGACGGCGGCGGCGCACACGTCCGGTGGATAGTACGAGTTGAGAAATCCGACGCGCGTAAAGGCGGCTACAGACTATATGATTTGGTCGGGCCGACAGGATAAATTGGTCCGATCAGCTGCAATATCAGGTCGTGTGTAGACGTGTCGTCTGACTTTAATCCCGTCAGGTTTTGTCAGGTGGCCGTTTCATCTGATCGCCCCACCGACCGGGTCGGCCCGACCAAATCATATAGTCTGTAGCCGCCTAAACGAGTAACGTTGGCGATTGGAGTAAACGTAACCCCACCCCCCCTGCCGGATGATTCGGTAACACGGTTTCCTTCCGTTATACGCGACGATTCGCTGGGTTTGACCCTTCGGTGGTAACGTGAAGAAAAATCCCGCCTGTGGTAACGTTGGGTCCAAGAGACCGAGCCATAAAATATCTCCTAAGTAGGAAATGGTTGTAACTAATTCGAAAAACTTAATGTCGTCCGTTATAACTATTTTTATACGCTAAGTTTCGTTCTCGAAAGGACAATTTAAAAATAAACGAAAGATACGAAATGTATACGATAAGACAAATTTTTAGGGTACAATTATGACGACAGAAAAAAGTTATGGGTCTGTCAGACCCAACGTTACCACTGACAGGTTAATAAAAAAATACGTATCGTCGTTAATTGTATACACCCGGTGGAAACGGGATAGGTGGAGGCGCCTAGGTGCCGCGAAGACTGGCGGGCACGGGCGATTGGCAAGGACGCGATCGGCGATAATAGTTTCATTTTTGGCGCGAAGGCGAAAAAACGCATAAACCGCGAAACCGTTGGCCCCCCCCCTCCTCTCACCGGTACGGCGAAAAAACCGATTCGTCGAAATTGGCCGCCACGGGCTAGAAAATTCTCTGTCGCCAAAATACACCAGCCGGCTGCTAATACAGGTGTGTGTCGACGACGTGGCACTTGCCCGCCGCCGTCGCGCCAATGTGAAGCCGGTTCGTATACCGTACGAACGACGCGTAATTTTACCTCGTTTCGCCCGTAATTATGCTCGGCCGCGATTACTGTCCGCCAGTGTTACGCGTGTAATTTATGTAATAATTTCGCGTGTATTTACGTTCGCCGTCCGATCGCTATCGTTTTCAAATGGCGTCCAGCCGTCAATCGATCGAAAAATACACGGGTAAATAAACGGCGCCCGGCCGTTGCGTTGTACTCAAATACCGCCGCCGCGGTTATTGTTATTATTTACTTTAGCGACGGCAACCGGTGTTACCCAAGTGTACTAGAAGAAATGCGGCGGGTGTACGAACGGGAGAATACGCGTAGATTTCCGAAAACATTCGGCGACGATTGTCGTCGAAAACGGCGCGACGAGCTCGTTTCGTTATTACGTCGTTTTGTCCGCCCGGCGCGTTATTGTTATTAAAAAGTTTTTTCCGTCCGACCGGTTCGCCGACGGAAATACCGTACGTCCCCTGACGACGACGACGACCACCACCGCTGCGGCGACCCTTCCCCCGACCCACCGCCGTCGCCGCCGACATCTTCACCGTCTCTTCTCATCGGCGACGGCAACCACCGGTTGTTTATAAACCGAACGCGGTAATTTCGAGAAAACGGGGAAAAAAATGTAACACGAAAAAAAAATTGGAAAAAAAAGAAACCAGACCTTCGTCGTCGATTATTTCACACACGGCGTATATAAAAACGTAATATTATATATAAATAATGCATTAAAACGAAAATACGTTCGCTTTATATATATATATATATATATGTGTGTGTGTGTGTGTGTGTGTAGATACGCGGGGGTATATAAGAAAAACGTGGGAAGGGAGAACCGCTTCCATACATGTAGCATTTAATACCGTTTTTTTTTCGTTTTGAATAATACATTATTTCGTACGCGTTT
>JAIPRN010001272.1:0-49989 GCA_025469175.1 Geopemphigus sp. TES_GeoC_2020 | reverse complement strand
ATTGAACCGCTAATAATTAACGACTAGAAGCGCTGGAGTGGACGTAACCGAACCGCGGTGGCATATATTACGAAATTACAGAAACGCCGCGATCGCTAAACGAACGTTGTTAGTAACGGAAGCGCTAAAGAATCGAACCGTTCGGTCACCGGTTTTTATACGCGTACCGGTTATCTTGTACCCTTCGTGTCGTCAAATTGATATCGTACGACGTCGGTTATTGAATAATTATTGGCGCGCGTGTCGTTTCGTCAAAAGCCGGGCGACGTTATATTGTAGTTCGGGATGGTTTTCGAGCGGTTTAGGTTATATAGGTTTAAACCGCCGGAATTAAGCACGTGTGCAGAGTGTATGTATGGTGGGAGGGAGGACTTTCCTAACTCGTTTATTATATAACGGCGTAAGAACGCGCCGCACCTGTACAATTATTATTTTATTTTTCACTATATTGGACGTTATCGGCGTAACGTTTTTAAATATTCGTATATATTTTGTTCGTCGAGCAATCGAAATCGACCCTAAAATACGTAAACGCGTGTCGTCGTACTTTATTTAATGCGCCGAAATCGAAAGGGAAAACCGGCGTACGGTCGAACTAAATTTTAGGAATATTTTAAACGCGCGCCTTAATAATATCGTTACGTCATTTCTGACCGGCTGTTCGAACGAAAAATGTCGTGCATTAAAAACGGCGTCGATCGCGAACGTATTGGTGCGGTTTTCGTATTTACGAAGGGGCGAAACGAACGAAAATTCCGTCAAAATTAACCGTCGGCGTTTCGGCCGTCCCGACAATTCTCGATGATCCCGCGATTCGAGTAGGAATTTATAGGCGCGATCGGCGGCTCACGCGTATAATACGGAAAGCGAAACTGTACAACACGATTAAACACGACGAGAACGTGAATAAACCGATAAATAAACGGCGTTCGTAAAACGTTTCGTCGTTTTCATTTACGTTTGGTTAATTTTTATACACTCGTTAGGACGCGATTTAAACGGCTACGCGCGTAAGTAATCGAACTCGGGCGCGTCGGACGCATTAAATAAAAACCGACGACGGGAACGAAATCTCGATACGGTTTATCGAACGAAAGTGTCGGTGTCGAGGGCGCCGCGAACGATAATTATACTCTCGGTACGTACCGGCGTTTCCTTAAAACGCCTGAAAGTAATTTTCGGTACGATCGGCGCGCGCAATCTTATAAACTCGAAATTCCAATTCAATATTATAACGACCCGTACGTACAAAGGTCATGGTCAAAGATTAATAAACTATATTCGTGTATTCGATTCAAAACGACCTTCTACGATAAGCACGCAGCGAAGTTAATAATAATAATAATAATAATAATAATAACTGGCGCAGTTACGCGCGTAACGATTATAACGTACGTATGATTTTTTTTACCACTCGTAGGATTAGAATGCCATCGATTTTTCCGCCGGTCACGTATTTTCGTCGCTTTTTCCCGTTCGTCAAATTTGGCTTCGATTACGGCCGGCGTATTCGGAAAAAGTACGGAAACCAATAACGGGTCCGCGAAAAGCGTTTTACGTTCGAGAAATCGACGTTTCAACGGTTTCGTAACGTTTCGCCAAAGACGTTGTAGTACGTTCGACTCTAAGTACCCGCGGTATACGGAAATTATATTTTACGCCGCGAGATTTAATCAAAAAACTAACCAATTTATTAGTCCAAGTACTTGGTCATTCGCGCGTTTATACGAAGATTTTATTCGTACACACGCACGGAAGTTCGAATACGCGAGTAAATCGATGCTTACTTTTGAATATTCGATAAGTTTTTGTTACGTATTGCGGCTAACGGCGTCGTTTGTGTCTCGGCAATAATAAAAACCGTTTCGGTCAAAATGTATATAAAATAAATATATATATAAGGACGTTAAATACGCGCACATTGTACACACTTTATTCGGGTACGTAATTATATAAATATTTTTTCTTCGAATATTAGTTTTTTATCTAACGTTCTATATTGCACAATACGCTATATATATATTTTTTTTTTTTCAAACGGTGTACGCGCTCGCGTTTACGAACGTTACGTAATGTCCGAAAATAATTATTAAGCGCCCGCGTCTAAACGATTCGGGTTTTCGTTTTTAACGATTTTCCCGTTATTATTGAAACAATAGCGTTTCGACGTTCGCGAATACCAGGCGTACACCGTAAATACGACCGTGTGTTTGCGCCAGAATAATAAACGCGCGATAGAACGGCTATACGTCCGAACGTGTTTTTGTAAAAGTCGTCGTTCAGCAGAGTTCACGAGTAAAGTGAAGTTTAATCGAAAATTCGTTAAAATTACGAAGGTTTTATTTTCCGGTAAACGATGTGTATTTATGGGGGGGGGGTGCCTTCTCTCTCGGCGAGCTATTCGATAAACGTCGACGCGTATTGAAAACGATTGTCGCGTAATTGTTTACGCGTATACGGTTTTTTCAAGTAAACGAACACCGCTGCCGCCCGATAGTAAAATTTTCTTTAAAAAGAAAAACACGTACTTATGCCCCGGCGAAAAAAGAATTCGTCGAGTTTCGCGCGTTTACTTACGACCGTTAATTAACCCCTCGTAAAAACAAAATCCCCCGACACGATTTACGGTAATTCATTAAACGCGGTCGAATTAAAGCCGTTTCGCGATATAATAAAAAGGAACATTAATTTTCGACGCCAATTTTCCCAAAAATCGCTCGCGTTATTCGTTCGCGCGGGCACATTCGTCCGTGTGCCAATTGTCCCGAACGAGCACCCCCCTCCCCCCTCCCGGGGTTCGTTCGACGGTAATATTCGAAACACCGGATTGGATCTAGAGAATTAATAACACCGTCCATTGTGTTTACGAACCGTCGCATCACCGGCCGCCGCCAGACGTATTCTCCGACTCTAAGTAATTGGCGCGCGCGCGCGCGCACGCCGTTCTATTCTTACGCGAGGTTCACGGACATTCATCGACCCATCTCCGAGAATCGCGCGAGGAATAATCCGTGGAGGGAACGATCGCCGCCGCAACGTCGGGCACTGTGTACGCGAGAGTACGAGAGGAGTTATAATATATATATATATATAAAATTAACACGTTTCGCCGTGACGGGCGTTTCGGAATAACGAACGGTTCGCCCCGCGATTTTCGAACGTCGTTTTCGTAGTAGTCGACGGCGTAAGAAAATGAAACGTAGGAATTATGAAGAAGAGTTCTTACACTGTCGGACGCGTAGTTCGTTGAAAATATATATTCGACGCCCACGCGCTAAAGGCGTTTTTCACGTCGATCAAATCCTGTAGCCGATACGAACGTACAACCGTCGGCGCCGGATAATAATTTACGTTCTCGACCGTAGGTTAATAACGAACCGTGCCGGAATTTTATCGCGTAGGCGTGTGTGGTTTTTCGTTCGTCACTTACGTATTACAACTACTGTGTACAATAGGTCTTCGCCAATATGTGTGTGTGTGTGTCGCTTCGTTTTATTTACACGCGAGCTGTTTTCGACCAAATTCCCCTCCGTCCGCACCCGTTAACCAACCACGCGCAGTCATTTCACTAGACCCCCTCCCCCGAACCGGCCGAGTATTATTATTTCCTTCGAATATTCGGCCCAACCCTCCCCCCCGTTTACGTTTCGTATTGTACGACGCGACCGAAAGTCCGGGGCGTTCAAAGTTTCGAATCAGCCCGTCGCCGAATGGAAAGAAGCCGCGCGGTGTGTACGCGAACGGACGCCATTGGTTCCCAAATATAGTAAATATACGCGGATGTTCGCGGTGGGTCGAACGTAAATAACGTAAAAAAAACGAACGGAGAGGACGCGTACGCGCGAAAAACGTTTGTAACGGATTGTTTATTCGCGCGAAAAATAATTACGCGAAACGGCAGTAGCGATTTTAGCTAAATACAAATTGACAATTACGTTTGGTCGTTGTCCCTCCCTCCCTGGTAGCTTAATAAAGACGTTTACGACGGAATCGTCTGTACTCAATTTCCACGTTGAATATATCTGCTTGTCATTGCCGAAACCACGGCGGTTGTATGTTTGCATTCGTACGTACACTTTACGGGGATCGTTCGTGTCTGCAGTGATCGAAAAACGATTACCGAACGGAAAAATTGTCGATAGGATTTTTCGAAATTCGGGCCGACGCGTTTAATTTTTCGTCGGAAGTAAATCGGCGTAGTAACGCTGTTTTGGTTTTCGTTCACCCTCGGGTCATTCCACTAGCGAAAAAAAAGGGACCAAAACCGAAGACTAAGCGTAAAATGTCGGCCGCGCTCGGGACGGAAGATTTTCGCGGTCGATCGTTTTGGTCGTGTAACCGTCGCGGCTCTACGGAGCGAGGGGAGAGGAAGCGGTCCACGCCAATGGTACAGATACACTGTACATACGCACGCACGCACGAACTGCCGGATGGACGGACGATTGCGCGTAGACGCGCGGCGAAGAAAAAGTAATACGAAACGCCGCGGCGACGAGTGGCCATGACAACGGGCGAAGTGCCGGAGCGCGCGAAATAATACTTACACACACATATATATATATATACACGTACCGTGTGTTATTATTATGCGTGCGCGCTCGACGGCGGCAGCGGCGGTGTTTCTGACCTTGGCCGACAGACGGGTTAACGTCCTATATCAGCGTTGCCAACGTCGTCCTAAACTAGAATCGTATATTTATATTATTACGACAATCGCGATACCCCACGACCTCCTTCTCCTCTTCCGCACCCCCCACCCATCACTGCAAAACTAACACACCGCCTCTCGCCCTTCGCTACCGTCGCCACGCCACGTCCCACCCCGAGTCCCCGTGTCCCTCCCTCCGGTCACCGCACCACGACCGGACGGATATAACACGCCGTCGCTATATAGGTATTATATCGAGTTCGGTTTTTTTCCTACTACTACGCGTACGATTTTTTTCTCCTACCACTCTCCTCGCGTCGCCGTACTATTACATATATACATATAAGCATATCGTTATACCGTACATAATGTTATATACACACACACACACACACACACACACGCAACACAAACACACACACGCGTTCGTTTTATACATACAATACACGCTTATTACGCGAGTGCGTTTTTTTTCTCTCTCTTCGTATTCTTCCTCCGGTCGTCGTTATTTTTTACCCTACCGGTTTCGCCACAGTTACACGCACGCCGTACAAGAATGTTTCCCTCCGTGCGCGCGATCGCGTTCGTCTCCATCGCGCGCGCGCGTCTCGGTCCTCGACTCGACGGACGGCCGCCCGAACGTTAACCCTGAACCCGGTCGCGGCGTGCGAGGTCGTTTGCGCCAATGCACACACACATATAGAAACGTCGGCTGGAGGAAACATTATGCGGAGTGTGTGTGTGTGTGTGTATGTAGTGTATACGCGTTACACGAAAAGCGGTGTTTGGCGAAAAAAAAAGTAGTTTTTTCCTGTTTCGCCTCCAGCGCAGATAGTCCGTCGACTACTTATGTATTATGACGTACACAAATACACAAAAACACACGCCGTTGTTTTGTGCGCGCGCCCGCGATATTATTATTATTATTATTATTATTATTATGACGTTTCCATTGTTTTAGCGTTCGTCTCGTCGTCACGGGATCGCCGAAGATTAATACGAAAAAACTTACGGACAAAACCGGCGGACTAATCGCGCGTTATTATATTACCCCGCGACGTGTTACCGTCCTACATCCGTCCTAACGCGCCATCATTATGACACGTAATATATTTATCGTGCGCGCGTTTCCGGTGACGGGGGCGCTGACGACCGCGCTTTTTACGCTTTTCGAAACCGTCGTATGCCGTGCATATTTGTCTACGCTCGCGTATCCGAATCCGGGCCGCCCGTTTTTTTTTTTGTTGTAATTATTCGCGTATCCGTTTCGTATTCTGGTCTAATTAATAATGTTCGCGTTTTACGCGTTACATACGCGTAGTGTGCGTGCGTCGTACGCAAACGACCATTCGTAGCCGGGGTACGTTTCCCGAAACACGTTACTTACCGCGTAAATCGTACAGCTACCCAAAAATGGGGGGCGCGGGGGAGGGGAATTTTCGCGAATTTTATCCGCGGTTCGTTCGGTTATTTACGCGTTAAAACGGAATTTCCGTAGTGTACCGATCCGTGGTACGGTACGTTTAACCAGTGGTGTATTTATGGAGGGGGGGTTGTTAGGAGTTTCCACCCCTGCATCCCAGAGAATGTTCGAAGATTTCAAATTTTAAACGTATCAATAATACAATTGTAGGTGGTCCGTTTATTTTGTAAACTGTAACGAAGCAAACGAAATATTTAAACGTTTAACGGAAGTATTCCTTCGATTTTGTTAATTTACTTGTGTATAAAACTATTTACGAAATTCTCTATAAAATCAGCGTTAAATATTGCTGTTTTAAAATGATTTCGTTACTACAACTGCTCCCTTTCCTAAAAAAAAAATAAGCGTTTTAAATACGCTACCGCGCTTAGCCGTTCTCGGCGAATGCCGGCGTTGTAGTAACGACGTATGGAATTGGTTTATTATCGAGTTGATATGCGGTAAAAGTAAAAAAAAAAAATAAAAAAACCCTAGAAAAAACGAGTAAAAATAAACACTCGCGATTTTCGAACTTAACCGCGTCCAAGTTGGCAAAACTCGCGAAATCGGTTTATTTTAAAAATAATAACGTTGACCTAGAGTTTTTTTTCGTACGCGATTCCACGATTAAGACCTTCGGGAGTACAATAAACCCCCGTTTTTAATTTAGAATACGAACGGACGACACGCGTCATTTAATGTTTCGGCCGGCACAAAAATACGATATCGAACTTTCCCGACGTTTCGCCATAATACCGCATACAACGTTCGTTGTCCGACCGATTCGGTGTCTACGTAGTGCCCGCGGTATATATAAGTCGAAACGTCCGATTTTTATACCGTTCCGCGATGGTACGTCTCCGTCCGTATACCGATTTATTTCACGGCGTAAGTTAAACAACAACAACAACAATAATAATAATAAGAATAATACGTAATTCCTCTGAAAATCGAACAAAACCGGTTCGAAGTGCCATTACAGCGTTCCACAGCGCCGGTATGAGAGGGTTATTGCGGTCAGGAAATACGTTGCGCCGGATTACTAGTGTCGTGTGTACTTGTCGAGTTTATATAAAAATAGAACGACCGATCTCCGGAAACCGTACGCCGTCGGAATAACGACGGTAATTTCGAGGAGAGCGTCACGATAAAAAAAAAAACGTATTTTCTTCACCGTATTACGAACGATTCGAAAACCCCGTGGCGAATACGTCTCGTTAATTATTTATTATACTCCGGTACGTTCGGACGCGTTCGACGGATTACGCTCGGGAATTACTCTCCCTCCCCCCCCTTGCGGATTCGTATTTGACGAAACACGAACGTTTCGCGTCGTTTTCGTATTCGCGAATAACGACGAATATATTGGGCGTACAAATGAATAATCCAATTTTTTCAGCTACGTTCAACGTTTATTTTAAAAGAAAGTAAATTAAATTATTCAATCAAAATATTCGCCGTTGCTTTCTATAACTTTAAGCCACTTTTCAGGTGGATGATGGATTTCGTTTCGGAAAAGTTTTACGTCTTTGGATATGATATTATCGTCAAACCATTTTTGAATTTCATCGACTGATTGGAAGTGCATATCAGACAAAGCACGTTGCATCCACCGGAATATATGGTAATCGAATGGCGTAATGTTTGGTGAATTCGCCGGGTGCTGCAAGACGTCCCAGCCAAGACTCATTATCGCGTCTTTTGCACTGGAAGCAATATGTGGCCCGGCGTTGTCACGCAACAATATTACTGGACGTTTTCCTTTGCCTGTATATGGACGTTTTCATTCTAATTCTTGACTCGAGCAGATTAACCGACATTGGTAGCAGTCCGCAGTAACGTTTGTCGAGTTACTCCCAACTGTTCCGCGAAATCTTTTTGTGTTTGTACCAAATTTTCAGTGAGCAGTTGTTCCAAATTGTCGTTGTCGCATATCCGAGGGCCTCTAGGGCGCGTTGTTTGTCGATTAAACCGAAATTACCACTTTTAAACCATTTAAACCAGAATGCGCGCACATCATACGATACCACACATTCGCCGAGAATGGAACAAATTGATTCGCACGCTGTTGCGGCATTTTTTCCTTGTTGAAATTCGTAAAGAACGCAGTGACGAATACGCGCCTTATTTGTTGCCATTTTCGACTCTACTGAACTGAATACTTTGGACGGTTACGTTGGACCATTCGTAAAGCTGTATATTATTTTTAATAGTTACATATCAACAATGCATAATTACAAAATAACGGGAAAATTCGTTTAATTTAAAATTGATTTCGTAACTACTTAAACTAATTTGGATTATTCGTTTGTACACCTAATATTACGCGGCATTATCAACCCGGGCGGTGTGTTCGTGACCGAAGGCGAATATAATAAACCGAATTTGGCGATTAGTTGTTATTCGGGCGGCCAAAGTTCTCGCTATATATATACGTTTTTAGGTAACGTATTATAAATTACGAAAAAATAGATATATATGTCGTTAAAATATTTCGAAAGCTCTTCTAAACTCCAATTTTGTGCACATTTATACTGTTCGTATTTAAATAAGATATTTATGTTAGTCTATATATATATGCATGTGTGTGCGTGCGTGTATGTGTGTGTGTGTACATTAAGAGCGATGGGAGTAGTTGATAGTTTTCTAAACAATAAACTACGCGAGATTTTTACCCTTCGACCTTCGTATACGTTTAAAATATAAATATACGCGCGCGCGTGTATCGGATTTCTTTTCTCGAACGCGACGATAAATACGAATAAACGAAATAATAATAAATAAAATTTTACGTTCACGCCCGAAAACTCGTTTTCGTATTCCTATATTTATACGGATTTTATCGACGCGAGGTTCGTTTACACCGGCGTTTGTATTGTAAAAAAACAACCAAGACACAAAATTACGTACTCAGACGGTGTATTACGCGTATATTGGCTTTGAATATCGGCGTACATATATATATATATATATATTTGTATTAATAATAAAGAGCCTCGGGAGCACGTGGTGCGTTATCGTGACAGTTGAACGCCATTATATTATCGTACGATTAGTAGTAGTTAACGTGCCAGTTTCGCCGTGGCGTACAGGCGAAGAAATCGTACATTATAATAACGACAATTATAAATACCTCGTCGCCGCTAAAAATATACGCCGAATAGTCGCGGTGTGTACAGAGTGTACGGTATCCTGGGTTTCATATAAGTTTCCTCCCCCCCTCGGGAATTCTTTTATTAGCCCCCGGTAATTTTTTACAAATTTAAATTTAACGGACGAGAATAATACGTATTCTAATTGTTTGTATCGGATTATATACGTATGCAACGTCCACCTCGTTATTTTGCTATCGGTTCATCGATAATATGTACGCGTATGTCGGATCGTAGCGTTATTATCCCGGACGCGATATTTCGCTTTTTCGCCGGGATCGACGTTTACGACGGTTCCGAAACACATTTCTCGAGTACAATTTCGAACGGTTTACCGGACGGGTTAGACGGACGACAATGGTGCGTCATTGTATCAATTACCCGTCGCCGTCAACACTCGGGTCGGTTTCCGAATCGAACGTTACCGATAATTGGACCCAAGTGGCGCCGCCTTCGGACAACGCCACCGTATATCGAGTAATGAGTTTCGGTAGCGGTGATACGTACCGGTCTCGTATCGATTATTTCGTTTGTACAAATTTCCCCGATTAGGGGTGTGTGTGTGTGTGTGTTTGCATGTGTATATGGGGATAATCGTCGTTTTTTCGTTCGAAATTTAAATTGGAAACGACGAACGTTTTTAAACCATTTATTTTACGCGTTTGTAATAATACGTTTTCGGTTTAAAATTTCGCGTAAAAATGTACGATATTAAGCGAAACGAATACGTACGACGACGACGACGACGTACCTAACCGACGCAAATTTCTTAAAAACTCCGTCAACGACCAAGCGTTGTTAAATTCGAATAAATATCGTTCGCTATGTTCATACGTTTTCTGGCGATAACCGTTGCTGTGGCCACATCGAGGTCAACAATATCGTTTCGTAAGAAAGTAAAACTATTTCGATTCCGACTTATTTAAAATACTAAAGGCGTGTCGTCCTGGTCCCGCCACCCAAAACACAGATAATAGTACTTCGATCCTAACCTTCGTATCGGCTACGTAACGTTTCGACCGCGTTACGAACGCATCGTCGTCGACCGTATTTCTATTACTTAGACACTTGCTGCGCTATTACGCATAGTAAACGTTTAACGAAAGTTGCGCGCGCTTGTTGCGCGCAATCTTTTAGGTATTACGTAAACAGAAGAAACAATTATTTCCTATTTTTTACGAACGAATCGCGCGATACAACGGAATAGAGGTTATACTTTTTCGAAAAAAAAAATCTATTTTTTTTTATTCTAAAAAGCTAAATACAAAATGTTTACGTTGTAGCTTAACAGTTAAAAAAGGGAAAAACACGCGCGTATATACACACGTACGTACACAACATACCCGTCTATTTACATAGATATATAAGCGGAGAGGGAAGAGCCGAAAGTGAAAAATCTTAAGAAGAGCGCTAAATAGGGGAAAAGGATCTACCGTTGACGGTTAACCGTACGGTAAAGTGAAATATACGTATCCAGCGGATTAATAGGGCAAACCGTAGGCTCAAGTAATATAGTGTATTCGTTTTCGATGAAAACGTCGTTTGTGCGTGCAGTTTTGGATATACAAGAACGTGTGGTATGGATTTCGGATATAATATATATATGTATATAATCGGGCGTGTATATAAATTAAACGGAATTTTCGGTGACAAACGCGTTTGTAAAATCGTACGAATACGCGCGCGCGTGTGTTCGAAATTATCGTACTTAGTCGATATAAGTTTTTATATACCTTTCTTTTTGCCGTCACCGACTAAGGGAAATATTTTCGTACGCCCGTACGCCGCCGAGTGTTCAACCCGAGTTTCCGTTTACAACGTACGCGTTTTCGATGTACGGCACACGCATCCGGGGAAATGCCGCAAAAGTATATCGCACGCCCCCTCCCCCACCCCGAGTATCGAGAAATTTCGTTCGGTAAAACGAACGGATGAACTATTCGTCGGCCAATAATAATAAGACGAACAGTTTTATCGTCGGATAAATTATTCCCGCCGAATCGCGGACATCGTCGGCCGGCCGGGGACTGATTGTCAAAGTGTACGATATAATATATATATATATATATATATATATATGTACTCGTATGTACGGACGATGAAGACCGTACGTTACGTAATGGGTAATTTGCCCGGAGAGTTCTGAACGTATCGATAACAATGAAAATAGTGCTGGACGGGCGAAAAGCAAACGGAAAAAAAAACGCACTAAAATAATCGCTTGAAAAGTGAATGGAACAACGCGTATAACGACGACGATATTAGTCAAATAGAGAGAGAGAGAGAGAGAGAGGACGTAAAAAAAAGGGAAAAATATTCAAGGTCACGGGCGCGGCGTCGTCGATGGCGGTTGAACAGATTACAAGTTTCGTCAGAAGTGCCCCGCGCGTCTTTTATATAATACGATTTGCATAATCACCGTCCGGCCGCTGCAACAATATTCGAATAACAAATTAACGCCGAAGACGACGACCGTACGAACTATTCCCGTCGCGTATCTACCTACTCTTCCTCGTCGTATAATTACCGCCGCCGTTCCAATTCCGAACGCATCTCCCGAAACAAATGGCGCGGGAATCTGGACGCGTTCCTATAACGTTCGTCCGGTACAATTACGGAGCGAACTTTTCATTCGCGTTTTTGCCGATCGGCCAAACATACGCGGGCGCCTATTCTCCGCCTCGCGCGACCCGGCGGTCGATTTAATTAGACTTTAAACGCGACGACGCGCACACCCGAACACGCAATAAATCGGACGTGGCTCTGTACGTTTGGCCAAGCGACGGAGTAGAAAAGTAGAAATATGACGAGCGTTCAAACAACAGTCTGGACACACACACACACACACACATTGGCGTGTGTACCGTACGTATGAGTCGGTCTCGAAAAATAACCGTTCCGTTTTGTCTGTTACGAGATTTCGATAACCGACGTCGGAATATAATTTCGGTATAGCCGTAATTCGTTTCGCCGGTTATTTACGAAAAGGTTTATCGCGACCGTTTTCACCGCCAACGTCTCGTCGTCGTCATCCCCGCACACACCGTGCCGAAATTCTCCCGTCGCCCCGTAACCACGGGGGCATCGTATCCGTGGGCGACACAGGGACCGCGACAGAACACCCTTTCCTCCCCTCCCGCGGCCGAAATTTCTATTTTTACGGGCTATATAGTCCCGCCGGGTCAAAAATAAGCGACCATAACTCGGGCCCCGATCTTACTCGGTGTTTCGCAAATCGAAAAAAAAAAAAACAATTCCCAAAAAACGCGCGACAACCGTCGCGCGCATAGTACTAGTCTCACACGGTTATATCAGTACGCCGCGTGTATGAAATAGACCGTACGATACGACCGTACGTAACGCGTGCGATAATATCGACGTTTCTATACGTATATCGATAACCCACTGTTATAAAATAATTTCGACGACGTAACCGTATATACTTGTATATTATTGCGTTAGTAAACACGTAAGCGTCGTAATGCGCCCGTTGACGACAGCTTATGACGGCCAATATTTATTACGCCGTCGAACTTGACATTGACTTCTCGTCGCGTTTACATGGTTCGTGTGAGTGGGATTAAGACGGTATATGATGGGAATCGTTTTCGCGTAGACCGTACGCGAGAAATCCGAGTAACAATCCGCGAAATCGTAAATCGTCGTTTCGTACGGCGCCGCGATCGGTGTTGTACTCGATAGTGCGAGAAGGCAACCAAACCTCCAACCTAACGACCGCATACGTAACAGTCCCTCGTCGTCGTCTGCCAACCCTTTCTGGCCGATACACGGACGATCCTAGCGACGGTACTACACTTACGGCTCGGCAAAACGGTCGGCGACGGGACAGTGTTTGCGAGCGACGTTCTCCGACGATCCCGCCGATTCGCCGAGGAACTTCGCTCGTGAGACGGGACGTTCGTTTTCCGTAAAACCGTTCCCGGCCTTTTCGGTCGCCGAAGAAGACACTTGCCACGTACCGTAAACGTTCGTACACGTACGTAGCTCGGCGTAAACGTAACGATTGGTTCGTTATTATTATTATTGTCCGTCCGGCGCGAATAGCATACGGAATTTCGACATTTTTTCGGATCGACATTAAGTAGGCCCGTAGGCAGTAGGTGATTTTTCATTCGAAAACACCGAAACGCGATAACGGTTTATTATTAAGCTACGCTATAGGACATATACGCATTTCATTTTGATTCGTTCCGTTGTCCGTTTACAACTTTTCGCGACGTCGACAAATGGTTTTATTACTCATCGTCGTCAAGTACTTAAAAAGTTTCGTCGGTTCGAAACGCGTACGGTGTGTATTCGCGTCGAAACCTAAGTTTGAGCGAAGGCCAATTTTTTTGGCCAAGCCAAGGTTAAAACAATAACGTTTAAGTCGTACGTTCGTGTTTTTGTTTTTGGTTTATTAGTTACTGTTGTTATTAGACGAACTAAATATCGTATTTATTTTTTTTCTACTCGAGAGTTGCGTTTACGAATTCACGGTGATTTATGGTCGTCTATTTCTATATATAACGTCGTACGTATATCGGTCATCTCGGGACTACATTTAACGACGGAACGACGTTTCGAAATTTCGAAACACGGAGTTCCCGCGAACGTTTATTTATATTATTTAGTTATATTTGTCGGGCGATTAACGCCGAAAAGTAATTCGTAACGAACCGGCTACCACGTAGGTATACGGTTGAGTCCCGTTATTCCGGACTTGGCGGGACCGGATCGAACAGAATCAACTGCATCTAGAATTCGTTTTAGGTCGACGAAACAATTAAAATCGACGTTTGGATCGTAAAAGTGATTCTTTACAGTGTAGTCCGAATTTTTCGTACGCCTAAGGAACGTTAAGGGTACGTAAAGATATAAAAAAATCGTATCGATTACTTCGACATTTATTCGTTGTGCACGTAAGAAAACAAATATATTTACGTACATAATTAACGTACGCACACAAATTAAAAAGCGTAAATATATAAAGGAAAAAAGCGTTTACGATTCACGTAAAGTCCGGATTAACCGAATGTCCGGACTAGCAGGGTCCAGGATTAATGAAACTTTACTGTATATATATATATATATATATATATATATGTGTGTGTGTGTGTGTGTAGAAAACCCTGTTTACATCAGGGTCGTTAATAAAATATACAGCTGAAAATGTGTGCGACCGTACTTTATGATAGTTTTCGGCAGAACGAATTCCATATCCGCCGTTTGTAGACTACCGTACTATAATTCATATTAATTCATACGCAAAATCGTATAGGCGCGTGTTGAACGATTAAAGCTCGGACGCGTATTGTTGTACGGTCACTTCGAACGCATAAAAACGGCTAAATCGTGGAAATCGTCGTCGTTGTTCACGCACCAAGTGGTTTTAGGAACGTCCGAAAAACACGATAATGTTTTTTTAATATTCTCGCCCGAGTAATGGCGCCTCGCCTCGTCCACGCCACGGTCGCGTACGCTGTTCCTTTTCGTTGCTTTCGTGTTTTCAACAGGTATCGCGCAAACTATCGCGTCGTATTACCCGAACAACTGTGTCGATTGCGCGGGCGTTTATTTCGAAATTAACGGCGGAACGTAATTAACTTAAATTCGTCGAAAACGAAACAAACGAACGTGCATTTATGAACGCGCGCGATCGTTTACGTTCGTTTATAATTTTTCGTCCCGCGAATAGACGCCCGTCGCTTTATAGATTATTCGACTTTGGGATACCGAGTACGTGTAGGGCGAGCGAACGAAATCGGGGGGGTTTTTTTTTTTTAAACCAACCGAGCCGCGACCTTTGCAGGAAAACGACGTGGTCGACGCACTCACACGCCCACGTCCGCTTTGCCGCTGACATAGTAGATATATATATATATATATATATATATATATATATACACAGAGAGGGGAACGAACGAACTTACCCTTTTAACGATCGAGGTAGAGCGACGTGGGGGAGAAACGTACGAGGGTGGTTTCGACCAGAGATACGCGCCGTCCCGTTATTTATAGATAACCGTGGTTTGGAGGTTAAAAGTAGTCGTCGTAGCCCACTGCATTCTTTTTTACAAAGCGTTTCCCGCGTAACACACCGCGTAGATCTATTCTCGGTAGCAACAACCTGGGTCTAGGTCAATTCGAACGTCATCGTTATTGTATACAAAGCGCCACGTATACGTACGTCGTCGAGCGCCCGAAAAATCCGCGAATTCGCCGACTCTGCGTTTCTCATTTATTTCGCGTCGCGCGCTACGCTGAAAAAATCTACGAAACCCGTACGGCGCGCCCGCGTACCCTTTCTAAATGATAACGTGTGTTTTTTTAACGTTTTCTAATAATAAACTGGCCGAGCCCTTGTTGTCCCGCCGGTACGGAATTTCGCGACTGGTTGTCTGAGAATGGTAGAAAACCGACCCTATTTCGCGGCCGTTTTGTACGTCCGCATGTAGCGAACGCGCTCGAATAATCCTAGTACGTATTTTCCGTCTACGCTTTTCATCGGACGTTTCGTCGACGATATATATCGACTTTTTTGCCGGATCGCGGTAAATAAAGTACTACGTTTGTTTTATTGGTCGGTAAATGTTCCGTTCAAATCGATATTATTTATCGCGAAACCGTCGACCGTCGGACTTTTCGGACGTCCTACCTACATAATAGGACAATTGTGTTCGGTGAGTCCGTTCGTTTCGTTTTACGGCCCAGCGGAGGACGGAACGGCGCGATCGTCGGCAAGTAAAAATACCAGCGACAAGTAAAAACCGAGACGAAACAATATCTAAGCGAAAATTTTTATTTCGTGTACGTAGGTATTCGTTCTTGTAAGTAAAACAAGAGCGAAAATTGTCGTAGAATAAAGAAATACAAAAACGACGGTTATTTCGATTATTTTCCGATCTTATAATTTAGATATCAGTTTAACTTTCGTAGTAGTTAGTTAAGGCGCCTTTTAAATATATATAGTTGGGGGGGGGTTCGTGTGAAACGGAGAAACCGAAAATTGTATTATTGTTTTTTTTTTATAGAAATCGCGACTACAGCGCGTTTTAGTAATTTAAAATTACGAAATAAATACAATCGTATTGGAATGGCCGGTGTACAAATTTAAGGAAAAAATCGTTATTCGACGGTTCGAATCTATAGATTTTACGAATAATTACTTATATATATATATATATATATATAATTAATATTAACGAATCGAAGGATAACGAAATAATATTACAAACTTACGTTTTTGAAATAAATTTAATTTTATTTCGCGTCGAAAAATAAGTTATTTTTATACGTTTGGCGCTTATATTTTGGAAAATAAACGCGAAATATTTAATAAGCTATCGTTATTAGGTCTCGTACGTTTAGTAACCTTGTTTACGTTGGTTTAGATTTGAACGAAAATCGTTATTCAGTCTGTTTATGAAATTAATAATTTACCGATCATTGGGCCGCGTTCGTATTCGAAACGACAATTGTAAAAACGGTTAGAAAGCCCGTTTCGAAATTCCAATATTTCTTAAACGGTCTTTAGGTTGGACAAGCGGCGTCGTTGTACACGTTATTTGTTTGCCCTTTGCGCGGGCAACGTTATCCCGGTCAATTTTGAAATCGTATTTCGCGTTACGCACGTCGGACCGCGTGTCGAAAATGAAATTACGGGCGAGATTTTTTTTTTATACGTTGTTTAATTATTTTGACGAACGCGGCGGGTTCGACTAGTTACGCGCGACGAATTCCGTCGAAATGATTCGGACTCGCGCGAATGTAACCGGTAACGTTAACTACGGCGTTCGTTTACTCGACGAATTACTGGGACATTGTTTTCGAACGAACCGAACGAAACGTAGAATTCGTTCTTATTTTTGACGCGAATATACTCGATTGTTATTGTCGTTTTTTTAAAACAGTCGTCAGTTTTTTCGAACGTTACACACGCACGCTCTTAACCGATAATTTTATAATAAATTATAACAACCTATATATATATATATATATATATTTATCGAAATACGCGTCACTTAAACGTTCGAAAATAAAGTCATAATACGACTGTCGATTGTTTATTTCAATAACTCGTAATCCTTGACGCGAACCACTCGTATAACACAAATCGTACGTATATATATATATATATTTGTATTGGATTTCCTAGGTACTCTTACGCGCGTTGTATCGGGGGAACTGTAAGGACACCGTTTTAACGAAGGTGTTGTTTCTGTACGTCTATCCCACGCTCTTAAAACCGAATAACCTTTGGAGTTTATTGATCCGCGCAATTGAGGCGAACAATCGAATAAATCGTCTTAATCGTAAAATATTCGTTATCGTTACTATGCGCGCGTGCGTTCCGGGATTCGTAACGAGAAAATGATTATTATGAAACGTAGGCTAGACGTCCCATAACCGAACGTTATTGCGCTACGCCGCCTAGGCTCGAAATATATTTTACACGTTTCAGTCGCGATGCGTACGGCGTGTGCGACTATCCTCGGTTAACGAACCGTAGTCAATCATAATTCGTAAACGAATAACGGAAACGTTTTTTAAAAACTTAACGCCGTTCAGATTTTTCGTCCGAACGCCACCGCGTTAATTATTTATATATAAACGTAATAAGTTGTACTAGGAATTTATAATTTTGTATAATAATACGATTTACGAAATTACTTTAATAACGAAAACAACGTGTTTACGTATGCGTTATTCACCGCGGCGTTGACCGTTACTACGTTTGACGCAATATGGTCGCGCGCGCGCACATATATTTATATATTATACATCGGTATCAACGCGTCACTAACGCTGTGTATCCTTTTGAAATTGTCACCGAATTTCATTATCCGCGAAACAGTATCTATATGTACATTCGTTCTATCTATATTTTACGTCAATCGCGGTAGATTAGATTCGTACGACGACGTTTTTCCACGAACCCGACCTTGGGATTATAAAACGCAGTAAGAAATGCGTTCCCGAACCCGGGCGCGTGTTTATTTACCCGCCCGGCAAACGCGTTTTTGTTCGACCGTCTCGTTATCCCGCGATCTCGATCGGAAACGACGGCGATTTCGTCGTTTCACGACCGAACGTTGCGGAAAACCGAAACGTGTCTGATCCGACGAGCGGGGATCGAAACTAATTATTCAACGTCGTCACCGATCATAGCGAAAACACCCGGTTTGTTGAAACGCGCGGATTTCCAAAACACAATCGATACGAAAAAACCGTCGGAGCAGAGACGGAAAAAATTAACGACCGCGCGGCCGCGCGTATACGCGAATTCGACTAAACAAAAAGCGTACTACGAAACCGTCGTCGATTTCCCGTCGTTCCGGAATTCGGCCGTTTCTCGGGTTTACGTTGCGCGTAGATCGACGTACGCCGGTCGATAAAATCGAAAACGAGGTGGCGGCGGTACTAATTACTTACGGTCTCCGAGGGATAATCCGCGATCGGTATTCGAAACTCGTGTTCACGACGCCGTCGTTTCGGGCGGTTCGATTAATATTTACGTACCGAGTTTTCCACGGCCGTACGGCGGCAACAACGTTATACAATAAGTTCATCACGCGCGCGCAATACACAATACTCGTAGTATACGTATATTTATAGGTACGCGATTACGTATTGTGTATACGCGATTTTATTCTTTAATTAAGTTCTTCCGACACAATGGTTTACCGTTTTGTATTATTTTTTCGACGACCGTCTTTATATATACATATATTCGATAAGGCCACGTATTACGTTACAATAATTTAACGCGGCGTATACAATAAATATATAGCGTACAAGATTCACAATGGCGTGCAGCGCGAAACTGGTCTTGAAAACCGAACGCAATTGACCCCGTCCATAAAGGGCATTGCTCGTGAAACAACACTGTTGGCCAAAGATATATACATATATATTCCACGTTGATTAGTGTAAAAGAAAATCGACTATTTTCGCTACACGTCGACTAGTTTCTACCGTACATAATATGTTTACACACACGCGCAACTATACACTCGTTTAGGCCGCACGTTCCGTCGACGTATTCGACGGTCATGGCACTTCGTAGGCCATTCACAAATTCACCACGCTTCATCATTTTTCAGAAAACGATACTCGCGCGTAATTCGCCTATATCGCGCGATTTACGAAGTGACGTACATTACACACACACACACGGGTTACTACGCGGTGTCACTTTTTATTCGTCGACGGAGTATATTTAGGCTACTCGGCCGCGTTTTTCGGGAAACGCCGCGGGCATAATTAGAGTCGACCTGAAAACGCGACGATCGGACGGGCGGCGATAAACGGTTTTTACGACGACGACGACGACGTGTACGCATTTGTCGAACGCGTCTCCAAATACGTAAACGATTACGGCGGATTATCGAAAAGAGAATAAACGTAAAGTAGCTGTTATGCCGCACTTGTACAGGTATAACGTTTATTAGGACCTAAACCGATAAACTAGATCCCCGGTGCGCGGTCGTTAATTACCAATTACGGTAGCGGTAATTAATAATATACCGAGGAATTCGAATCGCTCGCTAAACAAATAACGACGTACCGCGGCGGCCCGTCTCCCGTTCGATTGCTCGGTTAATTTTTTTCGCGTACACCGACCTTGGGGGAAGTGTATTTTACGAACGTATTATGTACGTCGTGTCGGCCGACGGTCGGACGTCGTAACAAGAGAAATAATTACCGACGCGCTATCGGTAACGCGTTCGCGTGCTAGGCGGAACGTGCACGCGAGCTCTCGTTTTACGTTTTTCGGGAAAAGAAAAAAGCGAAACCGCGCCGGCGCGCCCGATAGTTATCTCGCGCCCGTATTTGTCTGTTTTTCGTTTTTTTCGGCGATTTTATTCGTCGTCTAGTTTGTTCCGACCGAACGGTATCGAAAACGTTTCGACGTTTTCGCGGCGTAATTAGAACGTCCACTGGCACCCACCCGAACGTTTAAAACCAAATGAACCGTACGAAAACGAGCGTACCAAAAACAAGACGACGTAATAATCACCGAAAGGTCGACGTAGCACGATAAGCGCGCGGCCGTCACTGTACCGATATATATATATATATCGCCTTCGAATTCGCGCGCGTCACACACGCGTGTGGATCGGTTGAGTTAAACGAGACGGGCGCACCTGTGTGGTCAACATGGTTACGAGGGGTCGTTGTTACCGAAAATCCGCTCAGTTACCGCGGTAATTGTTCGGCCGAACTGTCAAACGACGGCGTCTACGTGGTCAGTGAATGGATGGGGGGGGGGCGTGCGTTTGGCGGCACACTTTGGGGGCTAATCCGTCCTGTGTAACGTGTAGACGAACGAAATAATACGTCCCGTCCGTTTCGACGGTTCACAACACGCGCGCGCGCGCATGTTATAACGATAATCGTTAACGAAACGCAATTTCCGTTGACCTTGTTGGGGGCTCGCCGTCGTCTATGTAGTTCTCCCAAAAGGTACCCCGTCGAATCATTGACCGTAGTACGTACTCTGTGTGTGTCTGTAGGTCAATTACACTAGACTAAACACACACACACACACACACGTATGTGCGCGCGCGTTCGCGTAAACACAAACACACGCGTACACGTACGACCGAGTTACGCGTCCCGCAACTCGTACCGTCGTATACCCTTTACCGGTCGTTTTTCGTAATCGTCCGTTACTGCCGCGGTCGTCGTACACGGTACGCGAACGATATTGGCCCGTTCGCGAAAATCGTCTACCGATCGCCGACACGGTGGCGCCCCGAACGACGCGCGAGCCCCCCCCACCCCGAATTCAAAACCCGTTCGGTTTCGTTTTCCCCTCGGGGCCCGTCCGCCCGAACAATTTCGGTAAATCCCGTCCGGCCCGACAATTATACTCAGTAGCGTCGCGTCGTCCTTCCAAGTAATCCTATCGTCGCCTATTTTGCGTTCGAACTTTCCGTATAATAATATCTAATCGCGTAATTAATACTCACCCACGGGCTTACGTAATTAGGTATTCGAGGACGGTTGAAAAACGTCGTAACCGAGCGCACGCCGTCGGCTGCCGTCCGCGTCGTGTACGTGAATTTCGAACGCGCGTGCGCACACACACGTACGAGCGCGCACGCGAGGACTCGGGGCGCGCCAAATTTCGTTTTCATCGTGCCGGGGGAAATTGATAACGGGCGTTGGTTTTGTTTTATCCGACCGCCGCTGTTTCGGCGGGTTTTTTCATACCGGCGCGGCGCGTGCATTATAATAAAATTGCCGGGGTGGCCCCGCGTGGTGAATAGAGCCGACCGAACGGTGCATACACGAAACGGAACGGACGGTCTGTTTTCCGGCGAGACGACCGTGTTATGGGTGCGCGCGCACGCGTCTGACGAACGAGCCCGGATTCGTGAACGGACGGTCGTCTTTGGATTTCGACGTAAACGCCGCCGAACGGCGGACGGGCTGAACCGTGTCCACGGCCGACACGGAAACGTTTTTTCCGTAAAAAAACCAACGTTCGGGAGCCCGACGAGCTGACCCGGATATCCGCGACATTGCGTCGTCGCGACGAACGTGAACTATACGGGCGCGTTATGTACGAACGGCGTTTATTATCGCGTTACCGAATTCTTCGCGATCTCCGCTCACGAATCTACGTGTTCGAGAATTTTCACGACGAAAAGAAAACAAACGGAACTATCGGTTACGGCGTTATATCGGTTCTACGTACGGCAACGCGTATCCGACGGTTCAGTAATAGTTTTACTGGAAAGCGGTTATTTATATCGTTCGAATACGCGCCGTTTGTTCGTTTCGACAGGGCTTACGCGATTCCGCGTTACGCTATCCGTCGCGCTCGTCCTCCGAAACGTATTTCGTTTTCGGTAACCGCCGACCCCGCGCGTTCACGGGTTTCCGGGCCCTGAACGGGTTTTTTTTTTAGTCACGAACCGATTTCTCGGTCGACGGTGTGTTTTGTTTAGCTCTTCGTATAACCGTAGCGGCCGTGTTTACATTCACGTTCGGCGAACAGTCATACGTTTTCTCCCGATCGAGAAAAATAATAAACGTATTCCGCGCAAATGTACGTTTTCTATTATATCCGTCGTACCTATATACGTACGTACCGTACACGTACGCGGTATAAACAAATACGTATTAAAAACGTACATTTAGAGAGGCGGCCGTAACGAAACGATATTTTTAAACCGAACAATCGGTTGTTCGTTAAACGCGCGGCGCTGCCACCGTCGCGTTATTGTACGTTAGTATTCGAGTTCACCGATCGTCGGCGCGCGCGTATTAAACATACGGCGTTATATAAATTGTCTTTATTAGAGTCGACGATTACGTTTGTTGACGGGTCTGGGCTTTTATATATACGTATGTATATATATGTACGACGTCCCGCCCGATCAGGAAGTATCCAAGGTCGTCATTTTTCGCGCGCGTGCATAACGCGAATTACAATATTGTTTATATCGTCGAAACGGATTCGCCGGTATAAATAATAATCGTCTCTTGGCCGCTGACACCGTAAACAATTCGTCGTCCTCGGCCGTCGTCTTCGGGTGCAACACGACGTTTTTCCCGGCTCTTCGCTGGGCTACGCGTCCAAATCGGAAAAAGTCATTAGCTCGCGACGGCCGTCTTACGTTACGACGAACGTCCGTCTCTATTTATATATGTTTAATACACGTGTACGGTCGTGTAACAGGTGTTCGCGGTATTTTTTTACGGACGTCGGCGGCGTAAAATTATACGACTCGTTACGTTACAATTAACGCGGAAGATATGTTTTCGCCGTCGCGCGATTACGTAATACAAACTGGTGGCGGCGGCGGCGGTCGGGTAATAGGCGGACGGGGGAGGAAACATTCGTATTTTTCAATCGTTTACGTACGCGACCGCGTATTGGTCCGGTAACGTTTGCACGTGGGACCGACGAACGCGCGCGCGCGATTAGGGTACTGTTTCGTTGTGTCCGCCGGAGGCGGCCGTCGCTGTACGCGCCGAAACGAAAAACGCCGCGACGTAAAATCGTCTAAATTCGGCGTTGTTTTAGCGACGTTTCCGTCGTAACGATAATGTCGCCGCCCAGGCGTTTCCCAGGCAGACGGACACGCGCGGACACGACGCTATTACTCGGACTATAAACGTACCGTTTACCCGACGTGGGCAGTTACGCGCGCGCGGTTTTTTTCCTTCTTTTCGAAACCGAGGTCACCGCTACGTTCAATCTGGACAAAAGGCGGATCGTCGTCCGGCCGCGTGTGAACAACAAGTTTTCGTACGTTAATTCCGCCGTCGTTTCTCTTCGTCGTTTTTGTCGTTATACACCGCGCGCGCGTCGGTTTTCCTCTCTCGCGCGTAATATATATATATATATATATATATAAACACGGACACGATTCCGAGACTTAACTTACTCGCGCGGTTTTCGTGGGCCTCGGCTCGCCGCGCCCGCGCGACGCGCGCTCGAGTACAAGGTCACTGGAGGAACGAGCGCGCGTTCGGCAACGGCGGCCGGCGGTATATACGCGCGTGCGAGTTCTGCAAGGGGCATTGCTCCTTCTGGAAGAGTCAAGGCCGAGTGTTGCCATCTGCGGCGTGCATAACCATGGGAGCCGAATATTATATATATATATATACACGACTGTATACGTTTATATAAGTCGTCGGCGTGCCGTTTACAAGCGTATATAAAACCAAACGATAACTCTCCGCCGCCTCGTATCTTCAGCCGTTTCCACGCGCACTTTCGTCAATACGTACCGGCCGTGTTATCCGCGAAACGACTACTCCGTTTCCCCCTAACCTACCCCGTACTTACCACGGTTGGGAAAAAGTCGAAATTCGTCCGTCGCGCGTAATTTCCTCCCGTCGGCCACGCAACGACCACTACCGCCGTAACCAAGCGGTTTCCGTTTCGTACGGTACACCGTTCGCGCGTTCACGTCGCTCCGATATTCCGACTTCATTTTACGTGTCCGGTTTTCGTGTTACGTTCGACGGCCCATATTCGTAATCGTTTCTGGACACCGAAATTCCGCGCCACCGTTGAACACGTCGTTTATTGGTTAACGTTGTTTTACGCGATCGTCGCCACGGCGGTTAATGAACGGCCGAACGTATACGCTCCCGAAACGAAGTCGTCAGCGTGCGCGCCTTTCCCGCCGGTGCGCTTATTACGAGTGGCCGATTTATTGGATAATTCGGAACGGCCCGCGGTCACGAATAATAATGATTTTCGCGCGTACGCGTTTTCGACGTCCGTGCGTTTAAATAAACGCGTCCGTTTTCGGGAAAAATGGGTCGAACCACGCCGACAAGCGAGCTAGGTAAACCGTCGGTCTCCCCAACGTATCGTACGCGCTTATTATACGCGAAACGTCGAGTACGGACGGTACTTCCCTCGGGTACGCCGTACTTCGTCCGTATTTCGGGAATTTCGAACTTCGTTGTCTCGGTCTCGTGACGTACGACGACCATATACGAAATTGGTCGGGTTTCGGGTCGTCCGCGCTAACGGTACCGGCACGTGTTGTACAGTGGTTAAGGGCCCTCGTCGTTGTACCGCGAATCGTGCGAACTCGGGGCCGTGCGTTTTCGTTCGTCGTACACGCTCGGTAACGAGAACGACGCGCCGCGCCGATACGAACGAATTCGACGAGCCATTTCGCGTGTCGCGTATGCGCGCGCTCGTATATACGTAAAAAAAAAAAAACCCGACCAATATACACCGCGCCGTTGTGTTTGTACAGAGACTGTCTCTATAGGTACAACAAGTGTCTGGCCCGGCGTTTTCGCTCCCGTGACGGTCGTTCCCGTGGACGATTTATGTAGGACGAGTAGAGTTATCCGCGTGGTTTCGTCGGTCGGCACCGTAAATAGACGCGCGCGTATCGGCGAAATGGCCGGCCGTTAGCCCGAACGGTTCTAACGTAAACGTTCGTACGCGACTATGCGCTAAACGTACACCGCCCTCTTATTTGTAAGACGGCCGTTAAGTGCGATCGGTTCCGACGTCTAATCGGCCGTCGTTACGTTTCCGGCGCGTTCCCGTCATTTTTCCTATCGTCGCCGAAACTGACCGGGTCAGTAACATCCGTCACAGCGCGTCCCGGACATTTTCGTTTACGTTGCCACAATCGTGGTTAGTGAACGCGCGTAAAGGCCCGGCCGAACGTCCAATAATAAAGGTGGGGGAAAAACGGCCGGTTATTTCGTCTCGGGCAAAATCAATAATAGAATCGAAGGCGAAATATCGAAATCGTTCGTTTCGTTTTTGATGTTAGGGACGTGACGATTTCGCGAAAACGCGTAATAATAATCGTTCGGGTCGCTCGCTATGGTGGGGCAAAGGCCCGGCGAAAAAACCGGTAAATTCGGAAAAGCCCGTCGCGATTATCTGTGGCATTCGGCTAAATCGTTATTAAATCCAAGGCGGTCCCAGGGGAAGTGTATTACTCGTGCCCGGTACGTCGCGAGTTCTTCGGGCGTTAAGTTCGTCGTCGCTATTAAACGGACGGCGAAGTTCTCGTTGTACTGTTCTTATTCGCCTTTATTATTCGTACTCGCGTCCATTTGTTCAAAACACCGCTGGCCGTATAAACGATAATAATATATTGTACGTACCAGCTACCGCGTACGTATAAATATTTACGGACTCGTTCGTTTTAAACCGAAATTACGTTTCGTTTTTCTCGGATAGTTGGCGGTAATTAATATCCGCCCGTATCGTTTACAAAGCGTAACGCCGCGTATGTTTATCGCGTTACGCGACGGTTCTCTCGTAAAAAAACGTCGCGGTCGATCGTTTGGTTGGTCGCGCCGCCGACCGATCGCGTACGGACACGATTCGGAGCGTTTCTCGTTCGGATCGTCCCGTCCGCGTTCGAGTTCTAGCGCGGCGGCGGTTTCGCGTAATCCGTTATTCGCGCGCGCGCGTTCGGAACCGACCACCGTACCGGAGCCGAAACGAAATGCCGAGGGCGTTCGCGCACACGCCGGCCGGAATCGTTTTCGGGACCCGACGGCCGACCCGTTCTTTCGGGATACATAAATCGTCGTGTCGGCGACAACGTGTTTTTAGGTTCTCTCGTTCGTCGTGCCTTAAACAGGCGTTTTCCGGCCATTCGTTCGACTTTCTCGTTAATCGTCTCGCCCAACCGAATTTCGTTGTCGTACCGTTACGGAAATATAGGCCGGCCGTTTTTATTCGTTTACGCGGCGCTTATATCGACCGAATTCGGGCGTGTCGAACGTTCCGACGTTTCGCGTATACAGAAAACGAAACGTCCCAAAGGCGCCCGTCACGTATGGAATTCGAACCGTAACAATATTCCGAACCACCCCAACCCCGTAGAACATTTCCGCGGACTACCGGTTAACAATCCCTTGCCGGTTGGTACGTTCGTTACGTAGCCGTCGTCCGTTCGCCGTTAATAATACCAATAAGATTAGGGGATAAGACACGGGGCGTGTGTGCGCCACCCGAACGGCGGTGTGTACACGACGATATGACGGACACGCCCGTGTGGTGGTGGTGTGTCGACCGGATATTATGACTCACGTACGCTTTGCGGAACCTTCGTGGACACTTAGTCATCCCGTCGTATACGTACGTCGTGTACGGTACGCGTTTGTCTCCGGGACGAATATCGTTTGCCGACGATTTTTCGCCTTTCGTAAAACGGCCGGTTTCCGTACGTAAAAATGGGTTACGTACCGAGAAAATGGGCGCGAAAAACGCCGGCCACGTTTTCGTCACGTCGTTGAAAGTGATGTCGAACGCGCGCCCGCGGAACACGCCACACTAGTTGACGTCGACTCGGTGGGACCGAAACGGAAAACAGCGGCGAACGATTCGACCGTACATAGGTCGTTCGGTTGTTTTGAAAAAAAAAAGCGTAACGTCGGCCGGAAAACCCGGCACGGTCGGTCGACGGCTTTAGAAAACGCGTCCCTTCGCCCGAATCGAAAATGTCGAGATTCCACGGATTCCACGCCGACGTCTATGTACGGCCCGTCGCGTACGTTCGTCGATCTCCGGCCACGTCTCGACGTTCCGTATGTGTTGTTCGCGGTTTACACGCAATACGCGTTTCGTTCCGGCGTCCCGATCGCCGACAATTCTGACCCGCGCGATCGCCGAAAATCGATTTACGTACGGACCCCCGGGCGTCCCGCGGTCCCGAATTCTCGGGCATGCCGTCTCCGGGCGCGCGAATCCAAATCGTGATTTTCGCGACGCGTCTGTACGCCGGTCTCTTTTCACCCGCCGAGTGTCCGGAGAACGGGCGGGATCGTGGACGGCGACCGAATGGAGTAAAAAAAAACCGAAAAAAATAAGCGGCGATCGTGGGCTGGAAATTGGCCACCGGGCACGGTATTCGTGTATTCGAATGGCGATTGGTAGCCGGAACGGATTCGGAAAAACGACGGACGCGTCCGTTTCGCGTCGCCGATTAATACACATCTCATACACGAGAGACGGATTTCGTTCTTTCCGCCCTCTCGACTTTTGATGTTACGTCGGTAAACGCGTCGCGCGTATTGTGTTTCTATTACCTATATCCGTAGGAACTTGTGGGCGTCGAAACGGCGTAACGATTTAGCGGTTTTTGTACCGCGCTTTGAAACGTCGAACGCCACCGTTTTTAGCGAAACGCGGAAAACGTGTTTTTCGAACATTTTCACGCGGCGCTCGGTTAATATTTTCGCATTTTCGGCATTCTTACCGTACACCGCGTGTATTGGTTTTGCGGCGGTTGACGCTTTTTGAACACAATTTTTTCGCGTGTAGCACGCAGGTGCTTAGAGTGTTTTTTACATTTTCGGCCCAACTTTCCGGTAACGAACCGCGCGCAGACGACGCGTCTGTTTGACGATTCGTTCGGTATTTCGCGCGAGCGTGTAGCGAGTTCGCGGATGGGTGGGGTGGGGACTGGCGCGATCGGCGCGTCCGAAACCGAATTCCGCCGTCGTAATTACAACGACGGCGTTTTTACGGCGTCGACGGTAGTAATAATTACTTTGTCTTTGGGAAAAACGGAGAGACGCGATTGTTTCTATTATTATTATAATATCATCGCGAACGTTCGAAAAACGTAAATCCGTTCCCGAAAAAAGGGCCGAATTCGTTTTGAGATTCGTTCTTAAGGTTCGGCCCGAATCAAAGGACACGCGAACGCTACGAATTTCGATTACGAATTTTCGTAAAAATTCAATTTTATCGTTCGCGCCTCTACGGACACGAATATATATATATATAAAGTATATCGATACACGTATTCGTACATACTACGAACGCGAGTAACGATACATTTTTCATGGTCGAAACGGCACCGAGAAATTACTCTACGGGGGAAACACAAGCGATCGGGGACCGAGTTCGTTTCGTCGTGTTGGCCGAAAACGATCGCCGGTCGTCACTAATTAAATAATTTCGCCGGTCGTCGACACAATGCGTTCGAACAACGAATCGTCGGCCGATTTAAAACTCCGAATCCGTCTACGGTCAACAGAACGATCGTGTTTTACGAAAATACGGGCCCGCGAAACGGACAGTTCCGAAATATTTCTGCCCAACGATACAGCGCCGCCCATCCCCGAGTGAAATGTACGAGCAGACGTTTAAGTATTCCGTTTTCGCCGGGCCCGTAATATCGTATAGCTTTCGCGAAGCCAATTAAAAAATTGTTCGGAAAAAAGGCGCCGTCTTAAAGCGAAGGTGTTTCAATTATTTCGCCGTTTATTATGAACGGCGACGTTTCCACTGGCCCCGTAATTATGTCCTTTTCCCGTACGGGAGAGGTTTTTTTTTTACGGAAAAAAACTGCGGCGTTTGTCCGGCCGACCTGAAAAATGATGCCGCGGAAAGGCGCGTTTTCCGACGGCGTTAATTAAAACTAATCAACGATTTTATTCGTACGACCGGCGCGTTTCTAGTGAAACGAAATAGTTTAATTAGCGCGAACGAAGAAAACGAACCGAGACGGACGGCTATTTATTATTGGTCGTACGCAAATCACGCGTCCTTTGACGGACGAATACAATCAACGGTATCCGTCCGTCGTCGAAAGTGTGTATCGCGGGACACGCCGACGACCCGAAATCGGGCGGTCCTTGCAACGGACTGTCGGATGGACAAACGTCGCGCCGTTCGGGTCGCGTGACCGGGAAAACTGTCCGGGAAACGTATTTATCGTTTCACTCGGCCGTACGCCGTAAAAGGTTGGCCGGTCTCGAGCTAACGACGTAGACCCGTGTACGCGCGCGGTTGGGCACACTCTCGCACCCCCCCATTTCCCCTCCATGGCTAATGTTCGGATTTTCGAATCCGTTACGTAAAAATTGACTCGAGTCGCCGCGACATTACGCGCGTAAAATAAACGTTTCGCGACAATATTCCGTAGCCGTACGGCCGTTTTGTTTTTTTTTTAATATTATCCTTATTGGTTTATATCATAACGTGTATCGAAGTTTAAAAATATTCTAGTTTTTCGTTATTATTGACTAAAAACGTACGTCTCGTAAGAAATTAGCTTTTCCTAAAAATGTCCGGGGAGTTTTATCCCCCCCTTCGCCGTTAGTACGCCACTGTCGGCGGCGATTCGTATTTGTTCGCTCTTTTATAAATCTCCGATTGGGTTGGACGAGTGTTATTAGAATTAACGAAGCGGTCGAGGAAACACTGGCGTCTCCGCGAATAGGCGCGGCTTCTTCACGCGGTCACTAAGCGTCGTAAATTGCTAAACGGTTTTCGCGATCGCAGTTAAGCGACTTACTTGAATAAAACCCTCACCCAAGGTTTTTTTCAACATGGTATCGGAAATACATTCACTGGCCCGGAATGCCAGTAGAATGACAGTACTTCGGACCAGTGGGTTTAGCCATCGTTTATTGAAAACTACAAAACGTTTTCAAATTTGTATTTTACAATCCGATCATTCTTAATGAGCAGGGCGAGCAACGCGAACTATCCCCACGTTGTTTTACCTCGCCCCAGTCAAATATAATTAACGACAGTTCTTAAAAACTAACAATTTTTAAAAATTATCGCGTGAATGGTGCGCGGTGACAGGACAATGCCACAGCCATTTACACGTTTCGTTGCGAAAAATTAAAAAGAATATAAACTAATCTTTTTTTTCCGATTTAGCCGGCTTAGCCGCTACCTCCTCTTGCGGCCACGACGGCGCGACGTAGTTGTCACGCCAAGTGCCTGCCTTTGCCGTACGGCGACTTCCATCGCCGTCATCACCGACTCGGCGAATCGGACGACGGCGTCCCAGTAGACCTGAGGCTATATCCACCTGTCCGACGGACTAGCGTGTCCCGTTCAAACGTTCAAACGGTAAGAGTGTGTGCGGAACGCGCCGTCTTCCTCGCTCGCGACCCGGCGTGTCCACAAACGCGAACATCCGGGCGACGGAGCACGGCCCGTACCTACGCAAAAACGCGTCGAAACAACCGTGACCCGTCAACGACTGCGCGAGGCGGAAAGTCACGCGGCCGTGCGACCTCGCCAACCATCGACCCAAAGCGCGGTTGGGTCCGGTTAGGTCGCGTTTCGTAATTAAGGTTTCTCGCGGTTTCCCGAAGAAACCGTAAACGTTTTGTATAGTCGCGCGGTTCCTCTGTTTCGGGTACTCCCGAAAACTACTTCGGTCCGCCCGTCCCCAAAAACACGGGCGACGCCTAACCGAACGCCGAGCGCGTCCGCCACGACGATCCGAAACCCCTCGTGAACCCGAACGGTTTCGGTCCGCGGTCACCGGCGGCAGCGTTTCTCGTCGTCACGGAAGCTCGTCGCGGTTACGTTCGGACGGAAACGAAACGCGTCGGCACGGTGACTACTCCCGGTGTCGGTATAACGTCGACTCGCCGTCGTACGGGAAATTCGACCGAAACCCGGCGCGCCGTCCGACGTGATTGGTGTAGACGATTTTCGAGCGAACAGACTACGAACGTGCGTTGGCGAAACAAACGGACGGACGTAAATATCTCTCTCCACCCCGAAACGAAGACGACCGATTGGGATGGGCGGTTTTTTCGTAGCGCGCTCGGATTCTCCGGCACGGGGCATATACAACGCGACCGTCGCGAAACGATTTCGGCCACTATTCCGACACTGTTTGAACGAAAACTACGGTGGCCGTACAAACGTAAGTGTTGTTTTGTCCGATCGATTCGAATAAGCGTTTACGCGTTTTAACCAATTACCTCCGCGTCGAAACGACGATATTACGTAGCGTCCCCCTCCCCGATACAGCGCGACTATAGTTACGCGTTATTTGTGTAATAGTTTTCGACCAATACGACGTTAACGTTATCTTTTTGGTGTAGGTTCCTACAGGTTCCTCGTCCGTTCCTATTGGGTAATATATATATATATATAAACACGTACGTACACACATACACACACACACACACACAAGTACACGCACCGAACGTAATTCGTGATATAATTCCAAACGAAAGAAAGTTGTGTTAACAAAATGTAACCGTGTTTACGGTCGTACGTATCTATCAGCGTTTATTAGTTTTCGGCCGTTTGTTTATTCGATATAAATATTTACCGGCGTGTTTTTTCCGATCTATCTTATCGACCTATATACGAAAATTATTTGTCATTACTCGTTACGACGTACACGCGCGTCGACATAGTATAGCGATTACACTTTATACACACTCGCGTGTGTATCGTACCGGTCGTTATCGTTAGTTAATAAACGTCCGTCTACCGTAAACAATAACGGCGTGTTTATAATAATTAACCGGCGCGGAAAACGGTGTTTTCGACGCCGCCGTTTCGGAAAAAAGCCGCCGAACCGTCTACGGAACGGCCGTACGCCACCGTTATTATTAACGCATAAAACCGAGACCGACGGTTCCGATTGGTCTCGTTCGCAGCGATCGGTTCGGAACGGTGACCAGGTTGGCGGTTCGAACCGGTCGCGATTGTCCCGGGATAATAACGGTCGGCGTAAATCCGGCCGGGCAGCTACAGCGGTATCGAACGCGCGCCGTACGTTCGAAGTATTCGTCCGTTGCGATCGTAACCGGGAACACGAAAACGCGTACCTACGCGCACGCCCGTGGTGTCCCTTCGGTGGTGTACCGCCGGCCAACGACGTCGCGTCCTGGGACCGTAGACACGTTTCCCGTCCGGCCTTGATTTGCGGATCACGATCGTCGTCGCTCGACACGCGCGCACGTTCGACTCGTTTATATCTCCCCTCGCCGTCGATACGTTTATCGGAAAGCCACTCGATCGTGTACCACCTACACGCGTGTACGCCGATCAGAGTAGGTATTGCGTAAGGTAAAAACAAATAACCGAACGCGTCGCGTATTCATCGGCCGCCGCCGACCAGACGACGCCGTCGTCCGTGTGTACGACCGATTTACGCGACTCGTATCGACGATCGTGGCGTGTGTGCCCGAGGAGGGTATTCGAAATCGCCCGGTGCCGGGGACGGTATCGCGTACCCGACGAACTTTCGATTTTCGTCTTACGTAATTTTCGCTTCTCCCCCCCCCCGCGCCGTCCTTGTTCGTGTTTTTTATCTTCGCGTCGGCTCTACACGGCGCGTTCGCGTACGTTAATTTTACGACGAATCCGTACGTATATAAAACGCGTATACTATCTCGTGAGTCTGTGTACGTCAGTCCGCGCTAGTTTGTACCTACCTACCTACCTACCTACCTACCTACCTATATAGCGTAATACACCGCGGGTCGTAACGGTAGATTTAACAACGTAGGCCACGGACGTGTATGTCCGACCGCGCGCGTGACGGGGAACGTTTACGAGAATTTCGATCGACTTAAATGACGCGCGTAACGAAATATTTTTAAGTTATCGAACGGCGCGCGTACCGCGTGACTGGTATGTTTACGATTTCGTACGAATAACCGTCGGGCGCGACGGTCGGCGTGGTTTCGTGAACGCATTTTCGAACTTGTTGCCGCCATTGTTCCGTCGCCACTCGACCGCGGCTGGCCAAACGTATTCGTAGCGAACGCCGTTGGTGTGCACGGACGACGTAACCGTTCGATGGACGAAAGGTAACCTACGTTACCAGGACGGAACACGGTTGTCTTCCGTACGTGTCCAAACAAACGAACAAATCGTCGAACCCGAGGCGTCTACCCGGACCACTCGACGGCCGGATCGTGTTTTCGTTTTCTCTACTCGTTATTACGGCGCGCTCGACCGCCACAACGAGTTCCGATTTTCGATTGAACGAAATCGTTTAGCCAACGTACGAGTATCTCTCGGGCGAACCGGGAAATTCGGCCGACCCGCTTATTAATCGTAGTCGCCATTACACGTTTACATATATTATTCGAGTGGGCGCGTCTCATCGTACCCTAGTTGTACGCGTCGTTTTAAATAGCGTTGTACGATCGGCTAAACGTTTTTCGCAAAAGTCTTCTACGGCTCCCACCGAACGCGATAATTAAATAGTTAACCTCCCGATTTTTCCATCGGTGGCGATATTACGAACGTTATGGCCGGCAGTTGTAGCGCCCGCGTAACGACAACGACCGCCGTATTTACTTACAGTTCGTCACCGTAGTGGACGGCGCCCGGGTCAGTGTCGTCGCCGGCATATCCCTGACCAATCGGTTAACGAACGGGATAATGGCCGAAATCGTAGCATCCCGTAACTGGGAATCCGAGCGCGCAACGAAGAAACCGCCCATCCCAATTCGGTTGTCTTCGTTCGGGGTGGAGAGAACGTTTAACGTCCGTTCTTTGTTCGCGTTTGTTTCGCGCGTTCGTAGTCTGTTCGCTCAAAAGTCGTCTGCACCAATCACGTCGGACGGCGCGCCGGCTCTTGGGTTTCCGATATCCGCGCGACGGGCCACGGCGTCGATTCGGTTTGGTCGTCCGCGCACGCGCGTTACGGTACAATAAACGGAGAAAACAGCGATAATAATAACAACAACAACAACAACAACAACGACGACGACCCAAACGGATCGGTAGCGAAACACTTTCGCCGGGTCGGACGCGACGACGTTCGTGTACACGTCGGCTCGAGCGATTCCCGGCTACGTTATCGATTCCGCCTAGCCGACAATAAGTATCGAAAGTCTAGACGTCGGGCACTTTGCACTAGTTCGTTCCGCGTTATCGGAAAAGTTTCGAGCAAACGGTTTACGCCGCTACGACGCTTTTGGAATAACCGTAATAATGTTCCCACCGAGCGTCTGCCGATTAACGAATGACGCGGAACGATCGTTGTTAGTTTACTCGTACGCGCGCGCGAAAGTCGGCTATTTTCTCGTCCAAACACCGCGCGTTTCGTGACGCCCGTCGTACCGTGTCTCTGCCACCCAACCACGGTCGTAGTCCGTTCTAAATCCGATTAAACCGACGTTACCGCGTTCGGTCCCGAATCTGCGCCGTTACCGAAACGGAGGGGTGGGGAGGACGATAGGTAATGGACGCGCACCGTACCGGCGTAACCACGGATCCATAGGCCCGGACGCCAATTACGAAAATCGATTCGGTACGCGCCCGGCTAGGAACTACGTAAGCGGTACGCTTGCGTGTGGTATCTGGAAGGTTTCGTTTACGACGGGCCCGAACGCCGTCCGTGTAGTCCGTATAGCGAATACGTTTCGTCGTCGTCACGATCGGTAGAGCAACGTCCGCGGGATGTTCGTCGTCGTCGCGGTGGGCATTTCGTTTTCGCGAAATTCTATTGAAACGTCCCAGAAACCGCGTACACGCGCGTGTCTTGGTCGACGGCCGTCGCGGTCGAATACCGAACGGTGGCACGCGGCTGACAGGTGGGTGGCCCGGATAAACGACGACGAGAATAAACGGCCCGGGGGAGACGAAATCGTTTCGAATATTTCGCCGATAAACCCGTGGCCGCCGCCGCGGTGTTCGACATTCGGCGTCTACGAATACAATGGGGGGGGGCAGTGGTGTACTAACGGAGAGGGAGGGATAAAACCCCTTCCGAAAATTGACAAAAAAAAAAGGATAAACTTAAATATTTTTAAACTTAAATAACGTGTTCGTTAAAAACGAATAATCTATTAAAATGTATAAACGTGTCGTCCGATTTATTTATTTAAAAATTAACCCCTCCCCCCTCAGAAATTCACGTCTAAGTACGCCGATAGTTTGTAATAAAACACGTTCCTAACGTCATCTCTACGCGCGGTTATTTTCGGCCGAAAAATTGGTTCGGCGAATCGGTTTTTTCTCGCGTGGCCCGCCGACGTAGTATACCGTCGCGCGTTTCGAACGAATTCATTAAACGCGCGCCATTGCGTTCCGGTCCGCGGGAATTTCGACGAGAACGCCGTTGGCCGTTGCTCGTTTTCGAAATTCCGGACCGGCGCACTTCACGCGTCGCGTGTCCAACCAATAGCGGACCGACGCGACAAACGAACGTTGCGGAAAATTCGACGAAATCGGCCGGCCGGCGCGTCGGTCCCATTCGCCTCGGGGTGTCGTACACGTCCGGGGGACGGGGGGGGGGCGAATCGAAAAAGATGTCGGGCAACGGCCGAGAATACACTTCGTACATTGTGCGCGGGTTCGGGCGTGGAACGGGAAACGTGCGTGGCAAAATTGCACCGGCGACGCGTACGTACGTACGTACGGGAACGCGACGGGGAGGGAGACGAGCGCGAGGTAGTGACGAAGAGGAGTGGGGGAGGGGACAAGAGCAAAATCGCCGCGCGGTCATCGACGGTGAGCGCGAAAGGTCTAAGACCCTCTCGCACGTTCGCTTAGCGTCGTCGTTGGCTTAAGAGTTCAAGGACAACCGCCGCCGTCGCCGCTGCGTTCGCGCGCCAATGGCACACACTCGCGCGCGCGCGCGCGCAATAATATCGCGTTTTGTACGTTTTTTTTTTTCTTGTTTATTTTTTACGCGTCGTTTTTTTCCCCCCCTCTCCTCCGCGAACGTTTCGTAGCGATACGGCGCGAGCGCGTGGGGTTTTTCGGCGTCTACATATTTGTTACGTCGCACGCGGACCGCTACCGGGCCCGGTGGAGGTGGACAACTCGGGCGTTTGGTTTTTTTTTTTTTTCCCCATTTCGGTCTCTTTGTTCCAATGGTCCAATGACCTCCTATCTGTTGCGTGGCACGACGTACGCGCCGTCTACGACCCGCGCCGCTAGTAAGCGCGCACGACGACGACCACTGTGGAAAACGGTTAGGAAAAAACGCCGGGAATTCCGTCGTTCGGCCGACGGTTGTTTTGTTTCGTTACCGATTCGGCAACGACGAAACACGCGCCGGGAACGCTCGCGTCGGACGATTTTCGTTCTCCCCCTCCACCCACAGCCCTCACGAAACATTCGCCAAAACGACGATGACGGATTCGGGGGGGGGGGGAATCGTTTTTGGATAAATCGAAAACAATAATTACAAACCCTCTTAACCACTTAGGTAACAATCGTTACTAGGCGTTCGACTAGGATTCTCGTTGTACCACCGCCGCCGTATTCGATCACGGCGTTTTCCCGTGTTCACCGACGGGCCGTGTGCGCGCCAGACGACCCTTACGAGCGCACTCGTTACGTCGTCCCGTTGGACGTGCCCGCCAAGTCCCCGCGTTTTCCATTTCGTTACCGTAGCAGCCGTCCGGCGTAGCGGTTTTTACACGGCGGCCTTCGGTCGGTTAGGTGGCGAACGCCATTTGTTGGCCCGGCGCCAATGCTCGTCGCGTTTCGCGGCCCCGTTTCCGTCGTCCTCCCGCAGGAATATCGTTAACGACCAATATTCGACACTACGATTTCACGACCACCGTCTTACCGGCCCGATAATTATAGTCCGTAGTTCTTCTACCCGTTCGAAACCGGGAACGTCGATGGTATTCGCCGACATTACGTACGCCGGTTACGGATTAAAACAACGTCGACGGGTACACGGCCTTTTCGTACATTTTTTCGTTTTTATTCGAACCACATTGTCGGAATGGATTTCCCAATAAAATCGTCGAGAATTTCGAGCGATTCGATACGGACGACGCGTCGAGATTATAGGAAACGTTTAGTGTTTTTCGCGTTTTCGCCCTTTACCGTCGGCCGTCGAAACGAAACGTCTCCCCCCCCCGCGCCCCGTTTTGGATCATTTCGAACGCTAACCGGGCGACGGTCAGCCGGCTAATTCAATTTCTCGCCGTCCGTCCCGTCTTTCCGACCACCTATAGCGGCACTGTATATAGTACGGCGATAGCGATCGAAAACGTTAATAAGCGGAGGCGACGGACGATCGTTCGCTCCTCTTATCGAGAATACCCGCACAAAAAAGAAAAATCCGGCCTTCGGACCAAAAATCGCCAAGAACCTAACCGTCGATCTTTCTGTAATGAAAAATTGGCCGTCGCTCACGCTGTATACGTCGTACACGAGCGTCGCGCGCGCAGTCCCTTCGCCGCCGGCCACCGTCCGCCGTTAATATTATAATAGGTCGAAAACGACGATATTTCGGCGGCGGGCCACGCGTGTTTATTAGCCGAAAATCCCGACGACGGTTTGACGGTAACGCGAACGGGCGCCGTAAGTGCGGCCGCGAAATTTCGCCAATCGATTTCTGAATCACTCTGTACAGCGCGTCGTGAATATATATGTTTTCCCCGCCACGTTTCCACTCCCGGTAAAGCGGTGGGGGTCTTCCGTCCGAGTTCATTCATCTCTCGGCTCGTGACGCAGTGCCACGATCATCGATCGTCCGCCGGGCAACGCACTCTGAAAAGCAATTTTTTTCTATTAAATTTACCCGGACCGGTTTCTGAAAATTCGTTTTCGCGTCTCGTTTTCGGCCGACCGTCACCCCTTCCCACCGGATTTCCGAAACGTCGAGTTAAGTACACGCGCGCCACTCCCGTTGGCCGTCGATTTAAAAACACGCGTTTTCGTCATACACTTCGCGATTTGGTCGTTGTCGCTTTTCCCGCTGATTCCATAATTATTAACGGGAACGCGAAAAAACAAAACGGCCACCGATCGTTCGGAACGGAAATTTCGAATTTTAAATATCGTAATAACCG
This sequence comes from Geopemphigus sp. TES_GeoC_2020, assembly GCA_025469175.1. Lineage (NCBI taxonomy): Eukaryota > Metazoa > Arthropoda > Insecta > Hemiptera > Aphididae > Geopemphigus > Geopemphigus sp. TES_GeoC_2020. The sequence continues at coordinate 11,708 of JAIPRN010001272.1, read as the reverse complement.
CGTACGGTTGGCGCGTTACCGCGATAAACGATTACGATTCCCTATGGTCGCTAGTCCTGTACACGGACGAAAATCGACCGGGCGCCTTTTTCGAAAATAATATCGATTATTCCGGCGAGTGTCCGGTCGGCAAAATGGCTCGGGTTCGACGGCGAAAACCGTAAAACGAGTAATTCCTTCGAAAAATGTACGTCCTTAAATGACGTGGAAAAAACAGGGCGGCCCCCTTAACGCTCGGAGAACGATTATCAGCCGTAATAATACGACGTTCTCAATAGGCGGGAAGACAAGCGCGTACATTTGTTTCGACCTTTCCGCGGACGTACGCATTTTCCCGTTAAAAACGATTAGGTGGGGCGAGTAAATTTCCCTCCCTCGTTTAGAACTCTAAAACGGAGAAACGCGTAAAATGAATATCGCTTCGTTATCCACGGTCACCGTACGTGTACATTCGTCGAGAACGACGGACCGAATTTCGCGTCGTTGACGCGACTTGTCAACACGGAAACGGCATTTCGATTCGTTTCACGGGTTTTTGGCGTACGAACAATTATCGTTACTTATTCGAATCCCTTTGGGTCCGACTATTTTCAATTCGAACACGCCGTGGTATCGTCGCCGCCCGACGAACATCCGTATTATATCGTTCGTCCGGTACAACTTAGACTTGAATTTCGGGCGGGGAGGGTTAATTTTCGAACAAACGAATTCGGACGACCCTAACGAAACCAGACGACACGTTTATAAACTTTAATAGATTATTCAATTTTTAACGAACGCGTTCGTGTATCGAAGTTTAAAAATATTTTTGTTTTTCGTTCGTTAAAAACATACGTCTCGTAAGAAATTAATTTTTCCTAAAAATGTTCGGGAGGTGGGGGGGATGGATGGATGTCCGTTAAGTCCTGTGCGTCGTGTTGTTCGCCCGCTAACCAAGTTAAACGCCAACGGTGCGTAGTGTCGAACGACAAATCGCGACGTTCCACCCAAAATCGGAGCGGACGAACCGTTTTGGGAATAACATCAGCCCCGGCGGGCGTGGCCACCAGCCGAGCGACGCGAGTACGTACGGTTTGTCCGCGCGTGCCCGTTCAGCAAAAGGGATTACGCGTCCGGAAACGGTCGGCTATTTCGGGACGCGTTGGCCGCGCACCAGTGCGGCGACGGTGCACCCGAAACGGAACCCGGGTGGATACGGACGGCGATCAGGGACCGTCGGGCCGTTTATAAATAGAAATCGGGACGATCGTACCGGATTGACCACTAATACACGGAGGCTACTGCTTGGCCGGATACGGTTTTCGATCTTCCGAGATTCGTTACTCGTCGTCGTTATTACGCGCGTAAATGTTCCGGAGGTTCACGGGCTGCAGACGATAAGCGCGTGTGTGTGTGCCCGGCCGCCCTCCCCCCCACGGCCAGGGGCTATTGAAAACGAAAATGCCGTACAATTAAAACGTCGCGTTTTTGTGTGACGACGGACGCGCGAGTCCCCAAGGACGATCCTCGGCGACGCGCCGTATTTTTGGCCGCGCGCCAAACCGAAATCGTAATATTTTTCTATCGTCCGGTTGTGTTCCGCGAACGAACGACCAGAAATATTGGAATAAAACATCTTACGCGTTTGGAAAACGTTTCTTTACTATACGCGCGCTAAAGGAATCCGACGAGTACAAAATCGCGGGCGCGCGCACACAAAACGATAACAACGATGATAATAACGGATCGCGCGAAATATTTTCAAAAAAAAAAAACGATTACCGTCGCGTTACGTTTTCGAATCGTCGTGTGTTCCTTACGACAGACGTCGATAAACAATAAACGACGAAATTACGTAGGCGCGCGCGATATGTTCGGTTAATGAGTTTGACCAAGTGGCGTTCCCTACGGTGGCGAAATAACCTTCGCACGAACGGGCCCGCGCGTTCCCCGTGATGAACCCTTGGCCGGGCGATTATTCCTCGAAAATGCCCCCCTCCCCCCTTACTGTACTATACGACGACGTGTACAGCCATTTGTCGACAATTTCCCTTTCGTTCCATTATCCAATTCGCCCGCCTCTGGTCTCCGTACGGTCTCGAGACGATTGATCGTGACGAACGCGCGCGACCCCAAGGCGGTCGGTTATGGCGAATAACGTCGCGGCAATTTTCGAAAGAAACCCCGAACCGATTTTACCGTTTTCACCGTTGGCGACGGTGCCGGTTTTCGCGTACGGTCGGTCCGAGAAACGGCCCAACTTTCCGGCGACCGTCCGGCGTTCCGTACAATCGGCGCGCGACATAATGACCACAACCGCCGTAAGCGTCTAGCCAATAATCCGCGCGCGCGTTACGCGTAAAGGACCGTTGGCGTTTATCGACGACTACTCGCGATATCGATTGTCGTCTCGGCGGCGGCGGCGTCTAATCACGCGCGTTATCGTCGTGGCCGACAAGTGCCGGATTACGTACGCCGATGGTGTTTTTGTATTGACGTCGCTCGGCGGTTTACGAATCGGCGTACAATTGCGTGCGTCGAACGTACGCGCGTTTCACTTCTAAGCGTTCCGGCCGAAACGCCAACCGAAATTTAATACCATCGGCCGCCCCGTAATGAATAACCGATTTTCGCCAATGACTCGAGCGACGCGTCGCCATCACTTCCGCGTGCCGACGGACACTGGCGGTGGATCGACCGCGCCCACGCCCAAATCCCGAGGGGAGAAACGAAAACCCGTGCGACGTTTCCGCGCGAATCTTCTCTAATCCGAAATTCGACGCCCCCCCCCATTCACACACATACACATACACATCACCACACTACGGAGCCATCCGAGGCGTTCGGGACGCGAAGTATGGCGCGAATTCTCGTGGTACGAGCGTACGCCGAAGTAATTAAAAAACGAAAAAAAACGTTCGTTTCGGTTCGCCGTTACGGACGGCGCTAAACAACAACGATCGCTCTGTATGTACGCCGGACCACCGTCGTAAACCGCACCGCGGCGTTGCGCACACGGCGCGGTCACCGAAATTGTGCCCGCGACGTATACAAACGCGACGCGGCGCGCTTTCCCTCTCGACCGAGTTATTTCGTAACATGTTTTCGGCGGCACACATTGGTCGCGGTTTCAAGGGCGTCCACGGCTGGGAGGAGGAGGAGGAGGAGGAGGAGGATCGACGACGGCGCCGGGAAAGACGACTCTCTCCGGGTTATGTCGTTTAAATACTACGCGCGCGTAAAGAAACACCGCGAGAAATAACGTCGGAATCGTACACGCGCGCGCGCGCGTTTTTTCACGCACGCGTTATTGGTGAAAATAAACGTTCATCGGTCGCCGACGGGTTAGACGAAAACCGAATTGGATCGGGACGGTCGAAAATGACGTACAGAACACGTGTTTTACACGTTAAATAGTGAACGGTCGACCGGGTATTAAAATATTGACGCGCGACGAAAACACCGTCCCTTTAACGTTGACCAAATGTCGTATACTCATTACGAAACCGATCCGGTCGGCGGACAGTATACGGGACGTATTCGAAGGAACGTGTAGCCGCCCGTTGACGGAACCTGTCGGTCCGTTCGAAAATTTGACAACGTTCGCCATTTGCCGGGCCCGGACGGTACCATCGGTCCCTGGCCTGACCGATCGGCACGGCGAAATGCCATTAACGATTATCAAGGGTAGGCCGTATTTATCGAAACGGTTTTATCGGAAAACGCGGCACGGTTCGTTCGGGTGGTTCGTCCGTACGGACGCCAACAATGGACGAGGGTGAAGAAACGACATGCGCGTGGTCGCGCGGGCATCGTTTGTGCGAACGCGTATACGCTAGTCCCGTATTTTTACTAACCTAAATACCCGTCGATGAACCCGCAGATGTGTTCGCGGCAATACTAAACCGATAGAATTGCGGCGATACAACAACAACGACAAAAAAATAATAATACCGCGTAGGAAGAAAACGAGAGTTCTTTCCAACGTGTTATACTCACGTACGCACACGTGTATTTCACCCTCCTCTTCCGGGGCAGCAGCTGCAAACCGGCGACGGTGACCTTCGCGTACGGTTCGGTCGAACGGGCGTGCGTGCGTAGATTCGCTTTCGCGTTGTATAATTTTTTTAACGCTAGGAATCCTCCGGACGCGCTCGGTAAGGGCCATTATTTTTACGTCCGTGTTTTTTTTCGTTTTCGGTTTTTCTTCTTTCACGGCCCGTCGTTGGTCGTTACTTTGGTCGTCCCTTCGTCTTCACACGGGTCGTAAATAAGGGTCGTTTCGGTCGATTTTTTTTCGAAAAACTCCGTCGACCTCGGGCGGTTGGGCCTCGGGATAGAATAACATTGGCCCCGGAATGACCGTCAACGGTTGGGAGGAACGGGCCGAACGTTCGCCGTTTTCAATTCGGTCGCCGGGGAACCGCGTGAACACTTCCGCCACCGTGTCCCGTACGGGCCGTTTCGCGATTGTTCGTTTTCGTTTGGATATGTTACGAATAGCGTCGAATCGGCCCCAAGGCTTTGAGGGGCAAGCCCTTTTACCCCGACGCACCTTATTTTAGCGGTCGGCACTACTCGAGGTGCGCCGTGGCACATGACAGAAGTCACACGTGTCGTCGGACCACCAGCACCGAAAGTGATCCGTACCCTATTATGGAACCGGCATGACTGGATGTCGTTTGGCACCCGGTTTAGTTGCTCCACTGTCTCGCGCCTGTTGTCCCACAACCACCACGTTGCGGCCGAAGTAGGCGCCTCAACCGAAAGTCGGGTACGGTGCGCCGGATCGGACCAAGTCGACGAACTTAAAGGGTCGACAGTACGACCCGGCGCTCCGTACGGCTCCCCACACCCGTGGCACCGACTAGGTTTATGTAGTTGGTTGACATCGGTAGGTCGACCCGGGTCGCTAATATTACAAAACTAATCGGTATCCTGGCCGCCACGCCGGCTACCGGTGGGTCTCATTCGAATCAAATGTCCGGGATAAATCCCAAAAAGCCGTACGTTATAAATGTCCAAATACGATCCGTTGCCCGAAGGCATTTTCATCCGTAATTCCGATCCCAATTTTTTAGCCATTATTTATCCACGCGTTCCTTCGCCCGTATTTAGGCATTTTTTACTTGGTACGAGGTTTTTAAGCAAACAACTAGTTTTCTATAAGTACCATATCTTTGGTCCGCGTACTTTTTAGTTTATTTGCCTCGTCAATTTAGACGCTTTGTCTTCGGCCCATGTACGTTTGTCCTCTGGCCACATTTGGAACTCAAGAGATCCCACAAGGGGATCCCCGTTCAAGCCCCCTCACCGGGACAAGGTGAGTTGCTCGAGGGACGTCAAATCGGCCAATAGGAAACGGGTCGGTCGGTTGACGTTCTACGTACGATTTCGCCGTTAGTTTGACGAAGGCGAATCGACCGTTACGTAATTTCGTTAAGAATCGGGTCGGTAGACCCGTCGTCCGTTTATTGCGCGCGAGCGTTCCGTACGCGTATGTACGGCGGCGAGTACCGCCGATTCAATCCCTTTACTAACGTAGTGACGAACGGCGGCGTACACTCGTATCGGCCGGACGGCTCTAACCTAATTCTTAGGTCCCGTTCGAACGACGCGCTCTCGGGCTTCGACATTCTTCCTACCGTACGGACACGAAAATTGTGTCCCACTTTGTGGACGCTACGAATGCGTCGGCGGTACCCGTCGCGTGTTTCGGTAATTGTAAACGGGACCGGGCGCGTTTTTACGTAAATAGAAATCGAGCGGCCGGCTGGTACGTAATCGTCGGGGACACGACGGTGGCGGCGGCACGCGGACTCCGCCGGTGGTCCGACGGTTGTCGTTGTTTTTTTGGTTATTCGGTCGATTTCAGAACGAAAACACTTTTCGAAATTCGTACCGTTCGTCCGCCCGATTAAAGGACCGTGTCGCCTTTTTTTTTTTTGGTTTTTCGGTTATTTCGGGGAACCCCCTCCCTACCCCGGGGAAAACGTACCGGACGAGAAGGGGGTACGACGTGACCGGGAACGTTATAGCGTAAATACTATACCGGCGGGCGATTGGACAAGAAAATAGATTCGGGGTCCCGTGGCGTTTTCCAGAGGATTAGATTTCTCGAAACCGGTTGGCGCGCGGACCGCGGTAACGAAATAAATACCGACCGTCGGTACCCGTCGACGTTGAAACGCCGCGTAATTAAATACGGCGCGTCCCACTCAACCGCGATTAGGTGGTGAATGGTTCGCCGATAAACCGGCGTCGACCGCGTAAGGTGTTTGTAAATATTGCGAGCGCGCGCGCGCGCGCGTGTGTGTGTGGCGACTACGTCGATCGATAAACGTTTCGCGTTCTTATCGGCCGCACGCGCGGCTACGCTGTTACGTAATTAGCTACGTCGTCGACGCCAATTGATTTCGTTTCGCGCCGCCCGAACGAAAATGTATCTCTGATTGCCCGTAACTAATTGTGCGCTCGGCGTGTACGGCGTATAGCGCCCGCGAATACCGCGCGTACGCACAACGAAAGCGAATCGAAAAGCTACCGTGTTTAGTACGACTAACGCGTACCGGTTTCGCGGTCAATTCGAACGAACCTAACCTTTACTTACCACTCGCGCGCGCTATATACATATATATCTACCCGTACACTCACCGACGGCGAAATTTAACGAACTCGTTTGTCGGCCCGTACGCCGACGACCGGACAAACGCGTCCATTCACGGCGTACCGGATAGGCAATTTTCGGATATTCGCCCCGTCGTCCATAGTAAATGCGTGTAATTGTGTACAGGCCGTACGCCGTGCCTAACTACGCGGGCGCGTCGAAATATTGTTTGTACGAAATAACGAATAATAATAAACCGACGCTTAGACGGATGTGTTGATAGGGGGGTGGGTGTAGGGGTTGACAAGAGCAGATAGGATAAGAAACAGAAACCTAAGGCACATGGGCGGTTTGGTGATGTTACGAGGAGAGAAGATTGGGGTAGAACAGTTTTGAGATTTGAGCGTGGAAGGGTGAAAAAGAAGTGGTTGCATACGAGTACTGCTGGTGTGGAGGATGTGGAAGATCGGGCCAAACGGAGGTTTAGGACGATGGTGGCCGACCCCAAATAGACGGGATAAAGGCGAGGGAGATGACGACGAACGAATGTTTAAACCGTTCGCTGGCCGGCGTCTGTGCCGTACGATACCTTTATATAACCTTTATAAACTTTCTCTAGCGAAAACGTCGACAAATCGTTTATTAGCTCCCGCGAGTTCCGCGCTACGTTTCGAGCCGAATTTTTCACGCAATACCGCAACGCGAGGCAACGGCAGAGGATAATCGGCGCGGAAATGTAAACGCGACGAAAAATCGTATACGATTCGATTACGACGAGCGGCGTACCGAATTTCCGTACGTAACATTTCGTTCGGCGAACGAAAACGGACGTTACCGACGACCGATTTATTTTTGAATACCGAACCGAGCGACGTACTGTTAACGGTTTTTCGTTTGAAACTTTAAACCGTTAACGAATTAACCGCGCCGCGGAAACGTTTCGCGTACGAACGATAGATAACGAATACTATTCGCGCGCACCGAGCGATTTAATAGCGAACAAGCAGTTAAAGCGATCGATTCAAAATATCGGAACCGGTTGCGTACTCAGACCTGAATTTTGGGTGTGTGTGTGTGGGAGGCCGAGGGGTTAGTTTTTAAATAAATTGGACGTCCCTAACGAAACGAGACGTATCGTTAACTTTGATATAGATTAATCGTTTTTAATTGACGCGCGTTATACTGTCGAAGTTTAAAAATATACGTAAATTACCTCTACCGAAAAATTTTCGGGGCTTATCACTCAGCCCCCCCCCTAGGGTCCCTTCCGTTAGTACGCCACTGAACGTAATTTGTGATTTTCAAAACGGACACGGCTCCGCGTGACTTCTTCTATTCCCATAAATAGAGAGAACCTTAAGGGACCGTCGTTTTGCGTTAAAAGAGCGCCGCTCAAAAAGGCTATCACTTTTGATCGAATTTGCGAAGTACGTCGGGTATTCGGAAGGAGCGCCGGCACAAACGCACAAATGTCCGAACGGGGACTACTTTGAAGGAGACAAACGCGACATTAGACGAATAAATAAATAATTTTTTCGAAAATTTCCGTTATTTTTTTAACACGCGTATATATTTACGAATCACCGGTCGATCGGACTCGGAAATATATATATATATATATTCGCGTTCGACGTTAGTTTTTAAACGTTCTGTCTACGCCGAAAATCGCGTCCGATTAACGGAATCGTCTCGGGAAAACGTACTAAAGGACACGTCCGTCGACTGATATCGATCCAAGGTAACCAATATGATCGGCACGTCCGCGAACCGTTTGTACCGTCCGCCGCGGGCGAGCAATCGAAAGACGGTAACGAACGGCGGCGTAAACGTGACGCGCCACCGGATACGTTTCGGTCGTCCGGGCACATTCGCGGGGTCCCCTAAGTGAACCGCCGCCGACTATCGCGACCTTTTAAAAAACGCTTCGATCGGCATAATACCGAAACGGATACGCGATCGAAAGTGATCGATACATTGAAGTTGCCGACTGTGTCCGACCACGTGCCCCTTCCCCAACGAACTCACCTTGTCGCGGTGAGGAGGCTTGAGAGGCACCCCGTGGGATATCCTGACCGAGAGTTCCAAATCGGCCATGGATCTGAGGATCAGGACACATACACGGGACCGAAGGCGAAGTGCCGAAATAAAAAGGACTGATATAAAAGTTGGCCATGTTAAAGTATACGGATCAAGGACAAAAAGGAATGGGCAAAGATATGTCGATATATACCGACAATGGATATAAATGGTTTAAGGACTGAAAACTGGACACGGACTAAGCTGAGAGCCTCCATGAGGCACGGGACAATATTTGGATAATGGCACTATTTTGGATATTTCCGGGACGTATAACCTGGTTTTTGGTTGAATGAGGCCAGAATACCGCGAACGCGGTCGCGTTTAACCGAAACGGTTTCAACGTCGTTAATACGTCCGCGCTAAGCGAACGAACGCGAATTTCGGTTTCGCGCTAATCCTAACGGCGCTCGTGCTTTCGTTGGCCTAGCACGGCCCGTTTTTACATTCGGCCGACGTAAATTATCGTTCGGCGACAATTCGAAAATACGGCCGTCCCTTACTACGATACATATAAACGTACACATACGCGCGCTAGTGTGCCGTACGCGACGGCGGAGGGAAGGGCCTAGTCGCCGGGTTCGAGGTCAATAGCGCCGCCGCCGCCGCCGCCGCCGTCTGCACAACCGCCGCGCGTCGGTGGGATGTTCCAGGTGGACGTTCGAGGCGAACGATCGGACGGCGCGGAAAAGGGTACGAAGCGCATGAACGCGCGCGCTGTTGCCTCGGCGGGTCGACGGACGCGGCGAGGGCTGAAAGTTCACCGGCGGCGAAATTCCGCGAATCGTGCGGGCGGGCGCGTGTGTGTGTAATATCCGTATATAGTGAGCACGGGCGTTATACAGAGGGTGCGCGTCGCGAGGCGTGGCGAAGGGATGACGACGACGGTGGCGACGCGGTGCCGAGGGATGCAGACCGATCGATTCGACTAGACGGTATATACCCCTTCCTGTTCGTCCTCGGAAACGGGGTCGCCCGTTTCACGGTTGCATGTGCACTACGAACGGGTGTGCGTATTCACGGAGCGTAGTGTACACGGTACGGCGCTTACACGGCGGACACACGCGCGTACGTAAAGACGACGCCGCGACGGAGAAGACGAGCGTGTATCGCGTATACGAATTTGCGTTGTAATCGCTTTATCGCGCCGTCCGTGCGCGGACGTGTCTCGCCCGTTGTGGCGGCGGAACTACGGCACACGGACGGTGTCCGCCGGCCAAGAAATATACGAACCGAAATTCCCCGACGGCCGGTCCCTTCGATTTCGGTACAGCCGCGTCCACTGCTGACATTCTTCGCTTGATCTTTTCCTCCCCCCCCTCACACACACACACACGCCCCCTTGAGTACCGGCCGTGCTCACGGCACGAAAACGTTTCGTTATCGTGGACCGTACCGAATCGTTCGCCGGAGACGCGGAAATCAACACGGTCGCGCGTAAACGAACGTAAATATAGCGCGTACCGGCACTATCCCGGGGGGGGAATTTTTCGCACGACGGAGAATATGGAATGGCGCTCGTTCTAATTTCACGTCGTCCGCTTTTACAAGACGAACGTTTTTTTCGGTGTTTGGTCGTGAAACGGCCGCGATGGGTGACCGAACGCACACACACACGCCTCGGAATCCGCGGCGACGGATAATCACCGGACAACCCGTAAACGAAAAACCTATACCACCGTGGTAATTGTACGGGTCGTACGCGTTTGACCCCAGCAGACCACTGGTCGATCCGGTTCTCGTTCTTATCCCCCCACCACACGCGCACACACCCGCCGGAGGGAACCGGTACCGAGAACCGGATTCGACGAATTTTCGTTATTCTAAATTCGGACGTACCGTCAGCAGGTACGGGTTAGGTTAGGTTATGTTTATGATTCCGGCGGACCATCGTACCCGTACGCGTTCTACGTAGGTTCGATTTGTTTACCAACAACGACGACGACGACGACGACGGATTGTTATGTACGCCGCCGCCGCCGCCGGAGTAACTAAAACGGAAATATATTACGACGATCCCCCCCCCTCCCCGGACAAATACGCGCGTATTACACGGTTTATACGTAGCGGTTGCGTCGTTACCTCGTGTATCGAACGTACCGTCGTTCGTTTCGGATATTACCGTACGCGCCCGTCGTTTTACGGTAATCTCTCGTTCATTTACCGTGTCCCCCCCCCCCGGTACGTTTGGACAATCGATCGCGCCGGGTCGAAAACGCCGATACAAAGTTTTTTCCCAACCGATTTCTTTTCGGTCGTCGTCGCCACGTGCCCCCTCCCCTCACATACACGTAACAGGTATCACACGGGGGCGTTCGATCGCGTTTACCCCGGTATAGTAGTTTACTGGCTATTACATATACGTATGGGCCGGTCGGTTTAGGTGTAAAGTCCTCAGTATTTTTCGTCACGAATCGCCGTAAATCGTGGACGTTGAAATTCGCGTCGTTTTTCCGTCCGGAACACCCGACGACGAACCCGCCTTCGAGTGAACCGCCGCCGCCGCTTTCGACACCGCGGAAACCGGTTCGTGGATTCGTCCGTTCCGTAGATCGGAAATGTTAGCGTTACGCGCGTTCAGGTGCGCATTATTCGGACGAAACCTTTACGATTACGTTCGCGACGTTCGAAACGAAACGCGGTAACTTCGTAACACGAACAACTTCGGGACCAATATTTACGACGCTTATCCGCTTCGAAATCGGGCCCTAAATACATATTTCGAAAAAAAAACGTTCGACCTCCCCACCGCCCGTGATTCTCCGGTAAAAATACGTTCTCGCGTAAACGATACACATTCGCCGGGCGGTTTTTCGCTCGTAAACACCCGCGCGAGTAACAGTATAGAGGGCGGCGGCGAAGTCGTACGAACGGAAATCGTCGCCCGACATTTTACGATTACGACGCCCCCCGTCCCTTCCATACCGGTCCATCCCTGCCAACCACACCGGTCCCAGTTTTATATACGGACGCTATTACGAGTTCGCGGACACGATATTTCCGGACGGGCCGACGGGACGTTTCGTCGGTTTTTTTTTTTTTTTGA